>JBCNJP010009958.1:0-25382 GCA_039602395.1 Deinandra increscens subsp. villosa | reverse complement strand
CAACCACCCTGCCGCCGCCCTGCTGCCACCGCCAACCGCCGCCGGAACCACCACCAAGCTCCACCGAATTTCCTCTTCTTCCTTTTGTGAGTCTTCTAACTCACATTTTCTCACATATTCTCCACCCCATGATTACCTTAAGTCTTGACAACTAAAAACCAAGTGTTTGTTTCTTTTTTTGAAAGCTTGTTTTTGTTTGATCAACTAACAACAACCCCCTTCTTTAATCTCCTTTCTTCCAAGATCAAACACTTTGATGGTGCATTTTAAATGCTTAAAGATAGCCAGCAAGTGTGGTGAAACACACTTATGAAATCCAAGGAAAGTAATATGGTGTGCACCATGATTCTTGTATATGAAACCTTGGTTTCATAAGTTAGTTGATTTTAACATAACCTCAAGCCTCTTCATATAAATCAAAACATAAATATTAACTAACAATCTATACATGTTTATATTTATTTGTCCTAACATAAAGTGTTAGTGATTGTTATTTATTTATTTGTCCTAACACAAAATGTGTTAGTTGATTGTTATTTTTATTTATTTGTCCTAACACAAACTGTGTTAGTTGATTGTTATTTTTATTTAAAAATCCTAACACCAATGTGTTAGTTGATTGTTATGATATACGTCCTAACACAATGTGTTAGTTGATTTATTTACAAATCATATTATGTTACATGTTACATGTTAAAACTATGTTAAACAAATAAATCTCCTAAACAAGATGAAATGATTTAAAATAAAAGTTACATATGTAACTTATGACATAAATGGCTAGAACATATGGAATGGAACAAAAAGAATGTTACTTGTTTGGAAAAAAATGACATATTTAATGTGTTATAATTTTTGGACAAAAAGAATATATTAAATTCTTGCTAGATCTAGTAAGAATAATATTTATGTCAAATGATTAATTTGACATAAATACTTGGATTTATTACAAGTTTTAACCTTTCTAAGACTTTTACTATAAATAGACATTTTTCTATAAAAAGTCACATGTGGAAATAAATATTTTTATAAAAGGATTTTATAAAAATAAATCAAAGAAAAGCTATTGACTTTAAGTACTTATATAGATTTTTAAACCTACTTTGATGAAATTAAAGTAACCAAAAATGGAATTACGTTCGTTAGAAATTTTAAATAAGATTTCTCATCAAGTTTTTATAGAGACAACTTTATATAAATCCAAGCGTCATTACGATATTTTGAAAATATTTAAGAAAGAAATGTTTTAAACGATTTCGAAAAATAAATGATTAAATGTCATGACTTAGAATATATCTTTCAAACGATTCATGTTTTAAAAATAATTCGAACATTTAATAATTATTCTTGACAAATAATTATTTGCAAAAAGATATAAACTATGTTCCATTCACCAAAATGTTGTTAATCATAATTATTTAAATATAATTATAACTTGCAAGATTAACAAACCAAACACGTAATTATTTACTTAAAAATAATTATAACAAACTTATGAAAATAATAATAAACATTTAATTTTTTAAACTCAATATTCAAGACATGGTTGATTTATTAAAAATGATTATTCCTTGGTTATATTTATTTAACATAAATATGAATCATCATCAAACATATTTGTTTAATAAGTACAAGTTAACTGGTTTTCAAAGATACAAACGGATTAAAACGTCAAGACTTGACCGGTATCACTTGGGTGACTTATGTTACTCAAATGATCATTGACCTTATGCATATGTTTAATTAAATTATCTAGGACGTTACGTGCTACCGTTCCTTCGCTGCTTTTTACCGCTTATCTGCTGAATCTGTGAGTTTCACGACCCCTTTTCCTTTAACTGTTTTATACTTTGGGGGAGAAATCATGAAAACTGTTAAATGCTTTTTACTTAATATTATGGTTTATCTGTTAGCCGTATGACTACGTGTTCTCTTACTGATTGCCCAACTTGGTACATTATCGTTATAAACGTTTGTACAACCGTATCCCACCATTAATTGATTTCAATTAGTTCTGTACGAAACGATAGCTAGTGAATAGATCTATTTGGGTTGACAACCGTACCCTGACTGGTAGCTCCAGTTCTGACTCCGGATTGTCTGGGGGTACACGTCAGTTATTCTGCTCTGTTTAACATCTCTGGGCAAGAGATGCTGGGTGGGTAAACCGTTAGTATTTGAAATCAAGGTTCAGGTGAGCTCATACATCCACAACGATAAACCCTTGTAATATTTAAGTATACCAAAAACTGTTTTACAAATGTTTAACCGATAAATACTAAACCTGTGAACCTCACCAACTTTATGTTGACCCTTTTAAACTCATGATTTCTTAGGTAATAGATGCAACTTCCTGAAGACATGCAAATGGGGCTTATATATGCTATCGGACCTGCTTTCGGAGTCATAGTCCCGACTATCCAAATGAACCGTTTCATGCTTTTAATATTAGTTTAAGACTTTATGTTTTCAAATTGTAAGACATTATCGTTTCCACTATCTTTTCCGCTGCAATGAAATGAAGTAATGTTTTATGAAGTTTTAATTTATTAGAAGTTGTTCTATGTATCCTCGACTATGATTCCATTCTCGTTCACACCCGAAACCGTTGACCGGGGTGTAACAGTGTTGAAACTCAACGTATTAAAACTCACTAGATTAAAACTTATTTTTTGAATGTTTAAACAACTCAGTTTTAATCAATAAAAGACTGGTTATGACCTAAAACTCTGTTTTATATAAAACTCTCTTTTTAAAATTAAAAGTCAGTGAGTTTTATAAAAACTGAATGTAAAACAGAGTTTAAAACTCACTGAATTTTAACTTTTATATAGTGAGTTTTATAACTCTGTTAAGTTTTTAGTTTAAAACTCACTATTTGAATATAAGAAAATGAAAAATAAACTCATTATGATCATATATAAAACTCACTTGAGATTTAAAACTCACTTAAATCATATTAAACTTGGTGAGTGTTATAAGTGATTTTTAATATTATACTTATTATGTTTAGAAATATTGCTCTAAATCACTAAAAAATAACAATTTCTGTTTACTAGTTGAGTTTTGAATTTAGGTGAAAAGTCATAATGTAATCCAATTAATCCGCAATCAATTACTCCGAAAGCAATGGAAAAGGATAATGATTTGATGATGGATAAAGGTAATGAAAGGTTAACATTTTGCTAGTTGTATAAACATAGTGAGTTAACTCTAAGATGTGATTGTTAACACACACTAGTGATAATATACTTTTGTCTTAATTTTAGAATCTATTTTGATTTTTAATTGTTAGTTTCTTTACATTATAAGCTTGATTACAACTTAATGATTATGATCTTAAATCATAACTTGTTAAAAAACTCAAGTGAGTTTTAGTACTGTTGGTTTGTAACATGAGTTGTAAGACTCTTATTTTAAACTCACTATCAATTGTTTTTTAGATTCGTAATTTAATAACACAATGCAAATTAAAACTCAGTGGTTTTGTTTGTTGGTTAATCAAGATTTCTATACAAATCTAAAAGACTTATAAAACTCACTGAGTTTTAACTGGATGGGGATAACAGTGTGTTTTAAAATTTATAAATCTCACTACAAGTTTGAGTTATATAAATCACATCTTAGTTTTGAAACTCAACGTATTAAAACTCACTAGATTAAAACTTATTTCTGAATGTTTAAACAACTGAGTTTTAATCAATAAAAGACTGGTTATGACCTAAAACTCTGTTTTTTAAAACTCTCTATTTAAAATTAAAAGTCAGTGAGTTTTATAAAAACAGAATGTAAAATAGATTTTAAAACTCACTGACTTTTAACTTTTTTATAGTGAGTTTTATGACCCTGTTAAGTTTTTAGTTTAAAACTCACTGTTTGAATATAAGTAAATGAAAAATAAACTCATTATGATCATATATAAAACTCACTTGAGATTTAAAACTCACTTGAGATTTAAAACTCACTCAAATCATATAAAACTTGGTGAGTGTTATAAGTGATTTTTAATATGATACTTATTATGTTTAGAAATATTGCTCTAAATCAATAAAAATAACTATTTCTGTTTACTGTTGAGTTTTAAATTAGGTGAAAAGTCAGAATGTAAACCAATTAATCCGCAATCTGTTCCTCCGAAAGCAAGGGAAAAGGATGATGATTTGATGATGGATAAAGGTAATCAAAGTTTTAACAATTTTCTAGTTGTATAAACATAGTGAGTTAACTCTAAGATGTGATTGTTAACACACACTAGTGATAATATAATTTTGTCTTAATTTTAGAATCTATTTTAATTTTTAATTGTTAGTTTCTTTACATTATAAGCTTGATTACAACTTAATGATTATGATCTTAAATCGTAACTTATTAAAAAAATCAAGTGAGTTTTAGTTCTGTTGGTTTGTAACATGAGTTGTAAGACTCTTATTTTAAACTCACTATCAATTGTTTTTAAGACTCGTAATTTAATAAAACAATGCAAATTAAAACTCAGTGGTTTTGTTTGTTGGTTAATCAAGATTTCTATACAAATCTAAAAGAGTTATAAAACTCACTGAGTTTTAACTGGATGGGGATAACAATGTGTTTTAAAATTTATAAATCTGACTACAAGTTTGAGTTATATAAATCACATCTTATTGTTGAAACTCAACGTATTAAGACTCAGTAGATTAAAACTTATTTCTGAATGTTTAAACAACTGAGTTTTAATCAATAAAAGACTGGCTATGACCTAAAACTCTGTTTTTTAAAACTCTCAAGTTAAAACTAAAAGTCAGTGAGTTTTATAAAAACAGAATGTAAATGTGACGCCCGCTCCCAGACTTGGCGCTAGGAGGGGTCACGAATCGGATTTACTCATGAACACAAGGTATCAACAGAGATATTAAGCAGCGGAAATTTTAAAACTTTTATTTATATAAGCTAAGTACTACAGTAAGAGAGATATTGTACATAATTATAACTAATCATGAATACGAAATCTATAACTAAGCCAGCTTGCCAGAAATCCTTCCTTGATAGCTTTCCCGATTATCCCGTCCTCACAAGATCCGTGCCTTTACTTCTAAACGTCTCTGCAGAACCTAGCATACATACTTTTAAAAAGTCAGCTTACGCTGGTGAGTTCTACCGTTTAGTTCAAACCGTTAAAGTGTTTACCTGGTTTTTACAACACACATTTATAAATCACATGTAAATTCTAACACGTACTTAATGATTATGATCTTAAAGCATCACTTGCTAAAAAAATGAAGTGAGTTTTCGTACTGTTGGTTTGCAACATGAGTTTTAAGACTCTTATTTTAAACTCACTATCAATGTTTTTTAAAGACTAGTAATTTAATAACACAATACAAATTAAAACTCAGTGGTTTTGTTTGTTGGTTAATCAAGATTTCTATTCAAATCCAATAGAGTTATAAAACTCACTGAGTTTTAACTGAATGGGGATAACAGTGAGTTTTAAAATTTATAAATCTCACTACAAGTTTGAGTTATATAAATCACATCTTAGTGTTGAAACTCAACGTATTAAAACTCACTAGATTAAAACTTATTTTTGAATGTTTAAACAACTGAGTTTTAATCAATAAAAAGACTGGTTATGACCTAATACTCTTTTTTTTTAAAACTCTCTATTTAAAATTAAAAGTCAGTGAGTTTTATAAAAACAGAATGTAAAACAGAGTTTAAAACTCACTGACTTTTAACTTTTAATATGATACTTATTATGTTTAGAAAAATTGCTCTAAATCACTAACAAATAACAATTTTGTTTAATGTTGAGTTTTAAAATTAGGTGAAAAGTCAGAATGTAAACCAATTAATCCGCAATCAGTTACTCCGAAAGCAATGGAAAAGGATAATGATTTGATGATGGATAAAGGTAATCAAAGGTTAACAATTTGCTAGCTGTATAAACATAGTGAGTTAACTCTAAGATGTGATTGTTAACACTCACTAGTGATAATATACTTGTCTTAATTTTAGAATCTATTTTGAGTTTTAATTGTTAGTTTGTTTACATTATGAGCTTGATTACAACTTAATGATTATGATCTTAAAGCATCACTTGCTAAAAAAATAAAGTGAGTTTTTGTACTGTAGGTTTACAACATGAGTTTTAAGACTCTTATTTTAAACTCACTATCAATGTTTTTTAAAGACTAGTAATTTAATTACACAATACAAATTAAAACTCAGTGGTTTTGTTTGTTGGTTAATCAAGATTTCTATTCAAATCCAATAGAGTTATAAAACTCACTGAGTTTTAACTGAATGGGGATAACAGTGAGTTTTAAAATTTATAAATCTCACTACAAGTTTGAGTTATATAAATCACATCTTAGTGTTGAAACTCAACGTATTAAAACTCACTAGATTAAAACTTATTTTTGAATGTTTAAACAACCGAGTTTTAATCAATAAAAAGACTGGTTATGACCTAATACTCTTTTTTTTAAAACTCTCTATCTAAAATTAAAAGTCAGTGAGTTTTATAAAAACAGAATGTAAAACAGAGTTTAAAACTCACTGACTTTTAAATTTTAATATGATACTTATTATATTTAGAAAAATTGCTCTAAATCACTAACAAATAACAATTTTTTTTAATGTTGAGTTTTAAAATTAGGTGAAAAGTCAGAATGTAAACTAATTAATCCGCAATCAGTTACTCCGAAAGCAATGGAAAAGGATAATGATTTGATGATGGATAAAGGTAATCAAAGGTTAACAATTTGCTAGCTGTATAAACATAGTGAGTTAACTCTAAGATGTGATTGTTAACACTCACTAGTGATAATATACTTGTCTTAACTTTAGAATCTATTTTGAGTTTTAATTGTTAGTTTGTTTACATTATGAGCTTGATTACAACTTAATGATTATGATCTTAAAGCATCACTTGCTAAAAAATAAAGTGAGTTTTTGTACTGTAGGTTTACAACATGAGTTTTAAGACTCTTATTTTAAACTCACTATCAATGTTTTTTAAAGACTAGTAATTTAATTACACAATACAAATAAAAACTCAGTGGTTTTGTTTGTTGGTTAATCAAGATTTCTATTCAAATCCAATAGAGTTATAAAACTCACTGAGTTTTAACTGAATGGGGATAACAGTGAGTTTTAAAATTTAAAAATCTCACTACAAGTTTGAGTTATATAAATCACATCTTAGTGTTGAAACTCAACGTATTAAAACTCACTAGATTAAAACTTATTTTTGAATGTTTAAACAACCGAGTTTTAATCAATAAAAAGACTGGTTATGACCTAATACTCTTTTTTTTAAACTCTCTATCTAAAATTAAAAGTCAGTGAGTTTTATAAAAACAGAATGTAAAACAGAGTTTAAAACTCGCTGACTTTTAAATTTTAATATGATACTTATTATATTTAGAAAAATTGCTCTAAATCACTAACAAATAACATTTTTTTTAATGTTGAGTTTTAAAATTAGGTGAAAAGTCAGAATGTAAACTAATTAATCCGCAATCAGTTACTCCGAAAGCAATGGAAAAGGATAATGATTTGATGATGGATAAAGGTAATCAAAGGTTAACAATTTGCTAGCTGTATAAACGTAGTGAGTTAACTCTAAGATGTGATTGTTAACACTCACTAGTGATAATATACTTGTCTTAATTTTAGAATCTATTTTGAGTTTTAATTGTTAGTTTGTTTACATTATGAGCTTGATTACAACTTAATGATTATGATCTTAAAGCATCACTTGCTAAAAAAATGAAGTGAGTTTTTGTACTGTTGGTTTACAACATGAGTTTTAAGACTCTTATTTTAAACTCACTATCAATGTTTTTTTAAAAACTAGTAATTTAATAACACAATACAAATTAAAACTCAGTGGTTTTGTTTGTTGGTTAATCAAGATTTCTATTCAAATCCAATAGAGTTATAAAACTCACTGAGTTTTAACTGAATGGGGATAACAGTGAGTTTTAAAATTTATAAATCTCACTACAAGTTTGAGTTATATAAATCACATCTTAGTGTTGAAACTCAACGTATTAAAACTCACTAGATTAAAACTTATTTTTGAATGTTTAAACAACTGAGTTTTAATCAATAAAAAGACTGGTTATGACCTAATACTCTTTTATTTTAAAACTCTCTATTTAAAGATAAAAGTCAGTGAGTTTTATAAAAACAGAATGTAAAACAGAGTTTAAAACTCACTGACTTTTAACTTTTAATATGATACTTATTATGTTTAGAAAAATTGCTCTAAATCACTAACAAATAACAATTTTGTTTAATGTTGAGTTTTAAAATTAGGTGAAAAGTCAGAATGTAAACCAATTAACCCGGAATCACTTACTCCGAAAGCAATGGAAAAGGATAATGATTTGATGATGGATAAAGGTAATCAAAGGTTAACAATTTGCTAGCTGTATAAACATAGTGAGTTAACTCTAAGATGTGATTGTTAACACTCACTAGTGATAATATACTTGTCTTAATTTTAGAATCTATTTTGAGTTTTAATTGTTAGTTTGTTTACATTATGAGCTTGATTACAACTTAATGATTATGATCTTAAAGCATCACTTGCTAAAAAAATGAAGTGAGTTTTTGTACTGTTGGTTTACAACATGAGTTTTAAGACTCTTATTTTAAACTCACTATCAATGTTTTTTAAAAACTAGTAATTTAATAACACAATACAAATTAAAACTCAGTGGTTTTGTTTGTTGGTTAATCAAGATTTCTATTCAAATCCAATAGAGTTATAAAACTCACTGAGTTTTAACTGAATGGGGATAACAGTGAGTTTTAAAATTTATAAATCTCACTACAAGTTTGAGTTATATAAATCACATCTTAGTGTTGAAACTCAACGTATTAAAACTCACTAGATTAAAACTTATTTTTGAATGTTTAAACAACTGAGTTTTAATCAATAAAAAGACTGGTTATGACCTAATACTCTTTTATTTTAAAACTCTCTATTTAAAGATAAAAGTCAGTGAGTTTTATAAAAACAGAATGTAAAACAGAGTTTAAAACTCACTGACTTTTAACTTTTAATATGATACTTATTATGTTTAGAAAAATTGCTCTAAATCACTAACAAATAACAATTTTGTTTAATGTTGAGTTTTAAAATTAGGTGAAAAGTCAGAATGTAAACCAATTAATCCGCAATCAGTTACTCCGAAAGCAATGGAAAAGGATAATGATTTGATGATGGATAAAGGTAATCAAAGGTTAACAATTTGCTAGTTGTATAAACATAGTGAGTTAACTCTAAGATGTGATTGTTAACACTCACTAGCGATAATATACTTGTCTTAATTTTAGAATCTATTTTGAGTTTTAATTGTTAGTTTGTTTACATTATGAGCTTGATTACAACTTAATGATTATGATCTTTGTTAGAGCATTTTGTGTTGTCTAGTGCTAGGTCTTGGTATTTTGAATATGTAATTTATAAGTTTGTATTTTATAGATCCAGCGGATCAGTGGCGGACCAGGTGGTACGCCGGACCACCTGGTACGTAGTAAGTTGGTCCGCTGGCCAGTCTCTATATATAGGTTTCAGTTTGATTCAGAGAGTGTGAGTGAGGTCTGAGCTTCTTAACTGTGTGTTTTTACTGGTGTAACCTGAATACTCTCTGTACTCTCTGTTTACGAGCTGTGATCAATATAAAGAAGATTATTTACCTCGTAGTGTCCAAATCCAATTGTAATAATGCACTAGCAAGATCGATCACAGGCAGACCAGTAGTGATTCTGAAATATAAGAAGCCAGTTCAGCTCAAGAAGATACCTTTAAAAAGGCTGGAACAGGACTTCATCAAAACATTGAGGTGGTGGTATTATGATGAAATTTCTGGTGAAGTAGTAATTGTGATCAAAGAAGATAACAAGGTTGTGAGAATCTACGACCCGATGTCATTGATAAATCTGTCGAAGAATGATATTGAAAAGCTGCATTCTAACAAGATTCTCTACAAGCCTGAATGTTTTGATCAAGCAATGCAATTTCAAAAGGTTATAAATGTTTGTTTTGGTGGTGGAATACATGCTGGAAATAACAGAAGAAGGGATTAGAAGAAGACAGAGTCAAGAGCTTCTGAAGACGAGCACAAGACAAGGGGGAGTTTGTTAGAGCATTTTGTGTTGTCTAGTGCTAGGTCTTGGTATTTTGAATATGTAATTTATAAGTTTGTATTTTATAGATCCAGCGGATCAGTGGCGGACCAGGTGGTACGCCGGACCACCTGGTACGCTAGTAAGTTGGTCCGCTGGCCAGTCTCTATATATAGGTTTCAGTTTGTTTCAGAGAGTGTGAGTGAGGTCTGAGCTTCTTAACTGTGTGTTTTTACTGGTGTAACCTGAATACTCTCTGTACTCTCTGTTTACGAGCTGTGATCAATATAAAGAAGATTATTTACCTCGTAGTGTCTAAATCCGATTGTAATAATGCACTAGCAAGATCGATTACGTGTTTTACAATCTTAAAGCATCACTTGCTAAAAAAATGAAGTGAGTTTTTGTACTGTTGGTTTACAACATGAGTTTTAAGACTCTTATTTTAAACTCACTATCAATGTTTTTTAAAGACTAGTAATTTAATTAACACAATATAAATTAAAACTCAGTGGTTTTGTTTGTTGGTTAATCAAGATTTCTATTCAAATCCAATAGAGTTATAAAACTCACTGAGTTTTAACTGAATGGGGATAAATGTGAGTTTTAAAATTTATACATTTCACTACAAGTTTGAGTTATATAAATCACTTTTATGGTCAGTTCTTGGCAAGTTTGGGCAGACAAGACAATTAAGTGCATTTCTACTTGAAAGTCAAACTAATTCAGGCAGTGGTGGATTTGCCACTCTAGCATCAGGAGGTGCTGGTGGTTTTGCTGCTGTAACAATAGGAAGTCGTGGTATTAATGTTCCAGCTGCTGGCGGTGGTGGGTTAGGTGTTTTTGCTTCTCCTATAATTTTTTTCTATTATGTTTGTGAAGTAAGCTATATACATTAAAGCAGCAAATGATTTTTTATTTGTTGTTTGTTTTTTACTATAAATATTAAAGTTCATTTAAGTTGTATTATCATATACATTACTATTGAAAATTAAATAAATTATTTTGTATTCATTAAAACTCAGTTTTGTTGTATAAAATATGTAGCAGTCTCAGATGAATTTCCTGCACCTATGTCAAGTTATATGGAGGAATATTATGAAATGGAAGAAAATACAATTTCATTGTTGAAAAGCAAACTCAAAAAACAACAAAATCCTTTGCCTTCATTTGGATTTTCAAAAATTCTTAATGAATTCGATGAACCAGGAAAGTCGGGTAAGTTTAAAAAATATAAGATTGTAGGGAGATTTATAATTTAAATAAATTTGTTGTTCTATTTATTTTAATATTAATATTTTCGTTTATTCCTTTAAATGTAGGTGACAAAGGGGAGTGCCAAACTAGCTCTTCACCATCAGGTAATTAAAATTTTAATCTATTACATTTGGTAGAATGCCTATATATACAGCAACACTTCAAATAGATAGCACGTCTGTAGTGTACACCATACACATAAATCTTTACGTTTGGTTAATGATCTCTAAGTTATGCGGATATGAACATTAGGTTTCCCAAATGCAAATATTGGATTTGATAAGAATTTAACAATTGGAAGATCTTCACTTTCTAACTGTTAATTGGTTGAATGTGATTCATTAAGTGTTTACAACAAAACTCATTTTTAAACTATTAAAAAAACTCATTTTTAAAAGAAAATTTTTAATTTAAATCTATTACAAAACTTGGAATGAGTTTAATCTCTGTATTTTTAATTTAGTGAGTTTAAGCTCTGTTTTATACAAAGTACTGATTTTATAACTTATCAGTGAGTTTAAACCTAGTGAGTTTTTATTTTGTAATGATATCTAAACTCTATATAGTTTTACAAATGAGTCTTAAACTTTGTTGAGTTTTACAAAGTACTGATATTATAATTTGCAATGACTTCTATTGTGTATTGATTTTTGAACTTACTGAGATTTCAAAACAGAGTTTTAACAGACCACCTAAATTGTAATGAGTATTATAAAATCAGTGAGTTTAAAAAATAGTTACTAACTCATCATAAACACCATACTGTTTTAACCCAGGCCCAACCAGATACATCCTAATCCATCCAGCCTAAAATCATCACCGTCCATCCAAACTAGCCCAATCTCCTAACCAACCGACTTACTAACCAATTCTCTGTATTTTCAGAATTAGTGATTTTAAGCTCTGTTTTATACAGAATTAGTGAGTTTAAGCTCTGTTTTATACAAAGAGTTTTAAACATAGTGAATTTTTATTCTGTAATGATTTTATAACATTGCAATGAGTTCTATTGTGTATTATTTTTGAACTTAGTGAGATTTCAAAACAGATTTTTAACACACCAACCAAAAAAGTAATGAGTTTTATAAAATCAGTGAGTTTTAAACTTAGTGGCTTTTATTTTATTATTGTCTTATAAATTTAGGTGAAAAAGCAAAAAGCAAAACTAGCTGTACACCACCGAAGAAGCGGAAACTGTCTTCAAATGAAGATGATGACAAAGTGATGAGAAAGGGTAATCTATATTTTCGCACATTAGAATGGTTATGTAAATTTTTGTGAGTTTTATTGAACATACTTTAAAAACTCAAAAACAGAAAAGTGTCATTTAAGTAACAATCAATATTAGAAACTGATTTTTATTTTATAATGTTTATAGGAACTAGAAAGAGTGCAAGAATAGGTTATAATATATCTTTTAGTACTTTCACAAATGACATTGATCATCCGGTTAAAATAGATTGTGATGATGAATTACAAGTTTAGTATTAGAAATCTTTAAGTGAGTTTTAATATTTGTATGTTAATTAAAACTGTTTTAATTATAACTTTAAAATAAATAAAAAATAGAACTCACATTTCTAATGTTTTAAATTCTATTATGTTATTTATATTTTAATGGGTGATGATTTTGTAGAAGAAAAAGATTTCAAAAAGGGAAAGTTAATGAAGATGACAAAGAAATCAGGTAATCTAGATTTTTAAAAAGTTTATATTATCATGTTATTTGTTAATAATCTTCTTATTAATAGGTTTAAAAAAGATAAAGTCTTTGAAGAAAAATGTAGCAATTATTAAAGTGCCTTTTGGTGAGTTCAAAGTTTGTTATAAAGATTCTGACACATAAGATTGTTATAAAGATAGTTGATTAATAATTTAAAATGAAGTAGTATAATAGTTTTAATGTTATTTGTTTGTTTTTTATCAGTTAATACTTTATGATTGATTCTCAGATGATAATCCTAAAGAGCAAGTAGAAGAAAGAAAAGAAAAGAAGCTGGATAAGAAGAAGATTGAGCCAAAGAAATTAGGTAATGTTATGATTTGATAAATTGTTAAGTAGTATAATAGTTTCTATATACATTTCTGGACAGAAACATTCTGTCATTTTGGGCAGAAAGTTTCAAGTGGTTTGAGAGTCTATAAAGTAGCAATTTTGAGCTAAAACACTTTCACCAATCATACACAAGTAAACTCAACAGTGAGTTTTCATAACTTTAGCATGAACATGAAGGTTAAACTACTACTAATATTAGTTAAAATATTAGTTCTAATACAGCCTACACACTAGAAATTAAACTCACTGTTACTTCTGTCTGATGAACAACATATATATGAACAACAGAAAAGATACATGGATGGAGAACAATTTTGAAATATGATAACCAGAAACTTGATTGTTATTGAAGGAATGATTGATTTCCAAAGTGTCGAGCATTCCATTACTACCTCACATATATAGGGATACAATTTACATGAATACACCCTATACAATAACTAGAATACACAAATTATACATAAACAATATTCTAGTCTATTACACCCCCGCAGTCGAAGCGGGAGGATGTCGAATGCTGAGACTGGATCGAAAATCCTCGAACAGAATCCGTGGTAGGCCTTTGGTGAAGATGTCCGCGATCTGAAAACGAGACGGGACGTGGAGAATGCGAACCGTGCCACGGTGAACCTGTTCACGAACAAAGTGAATGTCCAGTTCTATGTGTTTTGTCCTCTGATGTTGAACTGGGTCGCCGGACAGGTATATGGAGCTGACATTGTCGCAGTAGACAATGGAGGCCCGAGATGAAGGACAATGGAGCTCCAGCAGAAGGTTTCGTATCCAGGACAGTTCGGCCACAACGTTCGCGATGCCAGGGTATTCTGCTTCGGCACTGGAACGGGAGACTGTCGACTGTCGTTTTGAGGACCAGGAGATGAGGTTGGTGCCGAGGTACACACAGTAGCCGGAGGTAGATCGCCGTGTGTCGGGACATCCGGCCCAATCGGCATCCGTGTAAGCGAGAAGGGAGGATGAAGGTGATCGACCAATCGTGAGACCATAATGAGAAGTGCCCTGAAGGTAGCGAATAATGCGCTTGAGCGCGTTCCAGTGATCTAGATGAGGATCATGCATGTGCATACAGATCTGCTGGACGGCATAGCTGATATCAGGTCTCGTGAAGGTAAGGTACTGAAGGGCTCCGGCTAGACTGCGGTATAAAGAAGGGTCATCGAAGACAGGGCCGGAATCGGCACTGAGCTTCGGGTTAGTGTCAACTGGAGTAGCCACCGGGTTACATGACTGCATGTTGGCACGTTCCACTATGTCTTTAGTGTAGGCTGACTGAGAGAGAAACATCTGATCTCCGGTACGTGTGACGGCAATCTCAAGAAAATAGGAAAGATCCCCAAGATATTTCATAGCAAATTCAGCGGACAGGGACGCCATAACATGAGAACGGAGAGAGTCAGACGAGGTGGTGAAGATGATGTCGTCCACGTAGATCAATAGGTAAGCCATATCAGACCCATGATGGTATATGAATAATGAGTTGTCACATTTGCTTTGACGAAACCCCAATGAAATGACGTAGTCCGTGAATCGCTGGTACCAAGCCCGTGGAGCCTGTTTCAAGCCATACAGAGACTTCTTCATGAGACAAACATGATCTGGAAAATCCCGGTGACGAAAACCCATGGGCTGATGCATATATACAGTCTCGTGGAGATGACCATGCAGAAAGGCATTGGAGACATCCAGTTGATTGATGTTCCAAGACCGGGAGAGCGCAAGTGATTGAACAGTGCGGATCGTTGCGGGTTTGACCACGGGACTGAATGTCTCCCCGCAGTCGATACCAACACGCTGAGTGCGTCCGTCACATACTAGACGGGCTTTATACCGTTCCAATGTACCATCACCCCTGTATTTGTGTTTGAACAACCATATACTGCGAATTATATTCATGTCATCACGCCTAGAAACCAGTTCCCATGTCTTATTCTTAACAAGGGCATTAAACTCGTCAGTCATGGCATTTTTCCATTCCGGTGTGGACAAGGCGGTTTTTGGATTTTTTGGTAAGGGGGCGACGGAAGGTGTGTTAAGGTTGAAGGGTAGTTTTGGTTTGGAGATACCGGACATGGAACGTGTCCGAATGGTTCGAGTTGGAGGTGGAGGTGGGGGAGGTGACGGGTTGATCGGGTTAGGATGGGTCGACGAGGACGGATGTTGATCAGTCGACGGGGTGGGCTGGGAAGTCGGGTGAGGATGAGGGTGATGGATAGATGTGTGGGACGAGCTGTTGAGTGTGGGGGTCGAAATGGGTGGGCTGTGAGGTGGTGAGGGACATGGGCCAGGAGAAGAGTGATGGGCCGATGGGGCAGATTGGGTCGTAGAAGAATGGGCCAGTGGGTGGAATGAGATATGTGACCAGAGAAGAGGGCTGAGGGAATTTGACAAAAATTCGTAGGAGGGAGTGGAGCCAAGGGGTGTACGGTTCTTATATGGAAAAACCGATTCATCAAAATGAACATGCCTCGACAAAATAATGTGGTTGTTTGATAAGTCGAGACATTTGTACCCGCGATGGTGCGTTGGGTATCCAAGAAATACACAAGGGCGGGACCGCGGATCGAGTTTGTGAATGGTTGTTGGCGGGAGCAAGGGGTAACAAAGACATCCAAACAGACGTAGGTGTGTATAGGATGGGACACGGTTGTAGAGAAGAAATGTAGGGGTTTGAAAATGACGAATTTTTGAGGGAAGTATGTTGAGAATATAGGTCGCCATTTCAAGCGCATGGTGCCAAAACGAGGTGGGGAGGGACGAGTGTGTAAGTAACGTACGCATAATATTATTAATTGATCGAATCGTACGTTCCGCTTTCCCGTTTTGGGAGGAGGTATGGGGGCATGAAAAACGAAATATCATCCCATTTTGGCGACAAAAGGTGTGAAATTGAGCATTATCGTACTCCTTTCCATTATCACACTGGAATTGTTTGACCATGGTGCCAAATTGAGTTTTAATTAATTGAGAGAATTGAGAAAACACATTGAACACATCGGAATGGAAAAATGCCATGACTGACGAGTTTAATGCCCTTGTTAAGAATAAGACGTGGGAACTGGTTCCTAGGCGTGATGACATGAATATAATTCGCAGTATATGGTTGTTCAAACACAAATACAGGGGTGATGGTACATTGGAACGGTATAAAGCCCGTCTAGTATGTGACGGACACACTCAGCGTGTTGGTATCGACTGCGGGGAGACATTCAGTCCCGTGGTCAAACCCGCAACGATCCGCACTGTTCTATCACTTGCGCTCTCCCGGTCTTGGAACATCAATCAACTGGATGTCTCCAAAGTGTCGAGCATTCCATTACTACCTCACATATATAGAGATACAATTTACATGAATACACCCTATACAATAACTAGAATACACAAATTATACATAAACAATATTCTAGCCTATTAGTTATGTTAAGAGTCACCAAGTATTCACTTGTTTTTTAAAGGTTAAAATTTTTATGATTGATTAATAGATGATGATCTTAAAGATAAAGTAGAAGAAGCAAAAGAAAAAGAGTTGGGTAAGAAGAACATTGAGCAAAAGAAATTAGGTAATGTAACTTATTTAAAAAAAAATTAGTTCTAAAAAAGCAGTGTACTATTATGAGTTTTACTTGTATGATTGATTCTCAGTTGATAATCCTAAAGAGAAAGTAGAAGAAAGAAAAGAAGAGAAGCTAGGTAAAAAGAAGATTGAGCCAAAGAAAAAATTAGGTAATGTTATGATTTGATAAATTTTTAACTAGTATAATAGATTTAATGTTATTCATTTGTTTTTTAAAAGGTTAATATTTTATTATTGATTAATAGATGATGATCTTGAAAAGAAAGTACAAGAAACAAAAGAAGAAAAGTTGGGCAAGAAGAACATTGAGGAAAAGAAATTAGGTAATTATATGGAAAAGAAATTCGGTAATTATACATTTTTTAAAAATACTGAAATTAAAAAAAAACAGAGTGTACTGTTATGAGTTTTAAAAAAACAGAGTGTACTGTTTTTTGAATGTTTAAACAACTGTATTAAAACAAATTTTCACATCATAGTGTTGAAAATCAATGTATTAAAACAACTGAGTTTTAATCAATTAAAAACTGGTTATGACCTAAAGCTCACTATTTAAAATTAAAAGTCAGTTAGTTTTATAAAAACAGAATGTAAAACAGAGTTTAAAACTCACTGACTTTTAACTTTATATAGTGAGTTTTTATAACCTTGTTAAGTTTTTAGTTTAAAACTCACACTTTGAATTTAAGTAAATGAAAAATAAAGTCATTATGATCATATATAAAACTCACTTGAGATTTAAAACTCACTTAAATCATATAAAACTTGGTGAGTTTTATAAGTGATTTTTAATATGATACTTATTATGTTTAGAAATATTGCTCTAAATCAGTAACAATAACAAAATTATGTTTACTGTTGAGTTTTAAATTAGGTGAAAAGTCAAAACGTAAACCAATTAATCCGCAATCTGTTCCTCCGAAAGCAAGGGAAAAGGATGATGATTTGATGATGGATTAAGGTAATCAAAGGTTAAAAATTTGCTAGTTGTATAAACATAGTGAATTATCAATTGTTTTATAAGTTTTTATTAAAAATTCTCCGATTTAAACCTCTTTGGTTGTAATTTCAGATGATAAAAATGAAAAGTCAGAGTCATTGGTTATAATATCAGACGATAAAACTGAAAAATCGGAATCGTTGGTTATAATATCCGAAGAAAGAAGTGAAGTTGTAGTTAAAAACGAACTTACAAAGGATATAAATGTAAGAAAGAAAAGCATACCGATGAAGCAGAAAAATAAATTAGTGAAGGAATCAGGTAATTTGACTTAAATTTGAATACTATTATTTTTCGATATTTTTATTTATTTTAATTTCATTTATATTTATGTGGTCGATATGTAGAACCTACTAAAAAAACAGAAAGGGAGGTTAAGTTCATGAAGCAGAAAAAGAAGAAGAAAAACTCAGGTTAATATTTAAAAAAATATTAAACTTTTTTTTTAAACAATTATATTTAAGTTTATGAGTTTTAATGTGTCATTTACAAATTGTGAGTTTTATTTTGATGTGAGTTTTATAATATATTGAGTTATTGAATTTTAGTGAGTTTTATTTCTTAGGGACTTTTATTTTGTTTTGAGTTTAATAGTTTTGTTCTACAGAGTATTATCTTATGAGTTTTAATGTGTGATTTACAAAAGAGGTAAGTTTATTGGGTAGTGAGTTTTACAAAGTTCTGAAAATATTGACTTTTAGTGAGTTTTTAATGAGTATTACATAGTAGTGAGTTTGTAATGAGTTTTAAATGAGTAGTGAGTTTTATTCTCTTATGAATTTTAATGTGTTATTTACAAGTAGTGAGTTTTATTTGGGATTGACTTTACAAAAATAGTGAGTTATTTAGTGAGTTTTATTTTGTAGTGCTTTTAAGAGTTTTTATAAGTACTTAAAATATTTGTAAAACACGCATATGATCTTGCTAATGCATGATGTAATCGGATTCGGTAACAACGAGGTAAATAAACGATTCTTTTATAGATTTCAAGTTCGTACACTTGAGAGAGAGAGAGAGAGTATACATGTTACACACTGAGAAACACACAGTTTAAAGCTCACAAACCTTGCAACTGACTTCTCTCTAAACAAGCTAACCTAGTTATATAAAACCCGTCCAGCGGACCAACTAATCAGCGTACCAGATGGTCCGGCGTACCATCTGGTCCGCCCCTGGTCCGCAGGACCAGAATATACAAAATATTCTATTACAAAGACATATCACCAAGACATAGCACTAGACATCAAAACATGCTCTAACAAACTCCTCCTTGTCTTGTGCTAGTCTTCAGAAGCTTTTGTCTACGTCTTCTTCGAATGCTGTGTTCGGTTATTCCCAGCATGGATACCAAAAGCAAAACATACTCTAATCACGCGTTGAAATTGCAAAGCTTGTTCAGCATGCTCAGCTTTATACAAAATCTTGTTGTGATAGAGCTTGTCAATATCATCCTTTGACAGATTAATCAACCACATCGGATCATACAGTCTAACCACCTTGTCCTGCTCTTTAATCACCACCACTGCTTCTCCAGTATGTTCGCCATAATACCACCATCTTAAAGTTTTAATAAAATCTTGTTCGAGCTTCTTCAATGGGATTTTCTTCAGTTGAATCGGCTTCTTGTACTTTAAGACCACAACTGGTTTTCCAGTAATAGGATGTACATTGGTTGAATGATCAACATACTTAGGCCTTTATGGAGTTAAAAACCTGAACTTGCCTTGACATTCTTCTACCAATTTGTTCTTGAAGATCTCAGCCAACAAATTACTTCCATAATTCATGAATGGCTTTCTTGACAAATCTCTCACATCACAAACCGGTAAAGTATTGAATCTTGTAGCATGCTTCAAATACATCACCCCAAACTCCTTTTTAATTGCATAACACTTTAGCTCCGAGTCATACATCCAACTGATTATTCTACCAGTAGCTTCACCACCTTTTCTGTCGAAATATTTCTTTTGATCAACAATCTTGGTTGATTTCCCTACTGGCAGCTTCTTGGCTCTTTGTTCTTTCAACCAAGAATCAAATAACATTTTCTTCCTTCTTCTTCTGATAACTTTTCAGATTCATTTGATTCTGGTTGATCAGTTTCTGACTCTTTCTTCTTCAACTCCTCATCCACTTTTTCCTCATCATCATTACCAAAGAAGTTAAATCCTCCAGACTGATCATCAGCAGAAAATTTTCCATAAACCTTAGGATCATCTGGGTATTCTTCAGCCGTCATATCTTCTACTTCTACATGTTCTTCTTCAAAATCCATATTCTCCTCAGAATTTTCTTCTCCATAAGAATCAGCAAAAGGAACTTTATCCACATCATCTGTAACACCCTAAAGATATAATAATAATAATAATAATAATAATAATAATAATAATAATAATAATAATAATAATAATAATAATAATAATAATAATGATAATAATAAAAATAATAATTATAAAAATATAACCGGATGAAATCCCATATGTATGCATCTGATTATTTAGATGAGAATTTAGAATTCTGACTTTAGAGTCAAAATTGAACCTCAATATCTCAAACTTCGTAGACTCCGTCCTCAAACAAAGAAACCGAAGAATCCATGTAAATCCATAGCGATCGATCAACCTTAAACCCCCTCATCTCGCATCTGATCAAACAAGCTTATAAACCTTCACGAATTCCTTCTCGATCTCTCTTCGCTAACCCTTAGTGATCTCCTCCGCCGCTGCAACTTGCATCACCACCGCCGACGTTAAAATCCAGGCATCATCGCACAACCTCCTATGATTGATGGTCCGTCGAAGCTGCTACTGATACGCTGCCTACATCCAGAGCGATTGCCGTCGCACCCGCCACCTGTGTGATCTCCGAGTAGCCCTCGAGTTGCCATCGGATCGATTGAAGACCAGCACTGCGAACACCTCGAATCAGCCATGCCTCTGTTGCAAGCATAAGGTCTGATTCGCAATCCGGAGTGTATACACGACCGTCTTCGATCGGGTTTCACCAAAACACAATTGTTTCAGCTATCCGTGCTCCTCATTCCGATTTGTTTCTATTCCGTTATTTAGGTAACACTCTAATTATCTCATTTAATTCACGTTTGGTAAATTTTGTTCATGTGACCTCGATTGTTCCGACGACTATAACCTTAGATGCCAGTTTCATCTTCCTTGCCTTCCTTATAATTAACTTGTTAGGTTGAATCTCTGACCTCGAATCCATACTTGTGTGTAGACAAGTGAATAAGTCTGATATGAATAATTTGTAGGTTTTATTTAATTGGCTACCATCATAAAACAATTTTATGTGGATGCTGTTAAATGGAATTGGAGTTTGGTTTAACATGCGAGGACATGTTAGAATGGGTTTAAGTTTTCTACAAGAAAGAGCCTTTGCTCTGATACCATAATTGTAACACCCCAACCCGTAAAGGTCGAGATATCACTATTACAGATATCAAATCAAAAACATCCTTCATAATTATAGCAAACTCCAAAGTCTTAAAGGAACCAACAACCAAAACAAATCAAAAGTTCAAAGGAAATCCTAATTAATGTTTTATTTATTTATAAATGCAGAAAATAAACTGAAGTCTCAATTCCACTTGCGCTCATCCCTGAGCCCCCGGATTTCCTTGATTACCTGGAATAAGAATATAAACAAACACACAAAAGAAAATACGGCTGAGCCAAAAGTTTGCTCAGTAACGGAGAAACAATAGTAAAACGAATAAGAGCATAAGCGGAAACAATTTCAAAACAAGACATGTGACAGAACAGAACTGAACAGAACATATAACTGAATTTAATGGAACATATAACAGAATACATATCAAATATACACGACAATTAACCAAGAAAATGGTCGTGTAACATATAACAGAATACATATCAAATCTACACGACAATTACACGACCATTTGTGAAGCAGCCGATTGTTCCGACGACTATAACCTTAGATGCCAGTTTCATCTTCCCTGCCTTCCTTATAATTAACTTGTTAGGTTAAATCTCTGACCTCGAATCCATACTTGTGTGTAGACAAGTGAATAAGTCTGATATGAATAATTTGTAGGTTCTATTTAATTGGCTACCATCATAAAACAATTTTATGTGGATGCTGTTAAATGGAATTGGAGTTTGGTTTAACATGCGAGGACATGTTAGAATGGGTTTAAGTTTTCTACAAGAAAGAGCCTTTGCTCTGATACCATAATTGTAACACCCCAACCCGTAAAGGTCGAGATATCACTATTACAGATATCAAATAAAAAACATCCTTCATAATTATAGCAAAGTCCAAAGTCTTAAAGGAACCAACAACCAAAACAAATCAAAAGTTCAAAGGAAATCCTAATTAATGTTTTATTTATTTATAAATGCAGAAAATAAACTGAAGTCTCAATTCCACTTGCGCTCATCCCTGAGCCCCCGGATTTCCTTGATTACCTGGAATAAGAATATAAACAAACACACAAAAGAAAATACGGCTGAGCCAAAAGTTTGCTCAGTAACGGAGAAACAATAGTAAAACGAATAAGAGCATAAGCGGAAACAATTTCAAAACAAGACATGTGACAGAACAGAACTGAACAGAACATATAACTGAATTTAACGGAACATATAACAGAATACATATCAAATCTACACGACAATTAACCAAGAAAATGGTCGTGTAACATATAACAGAATACATATCAAATCTACACGACAATTACACGACCATTTGTGAAGCAGCCGATTGTTCCGACGACTATAACCTTAGATGCCAGTTTCATCTTCCTTGCCTTCCTTATAATTAACTTGTTAGGTTAAATCTCTGACCTCGAATCCATACTTGTGTGTAGACAAGTGAATAAGTCTGATATGAATAATTTGTAGGTTTTATTTAATTGGCTACCATCATAAAACAATTTTATGTGGATGCTGTTAAATGGAATTGGAGTTTGGTTTAACATGCGAGGACATGTTAGAATGGGTTTAAGTTTTCTACAAGAAAGAGCCTTTGATCTGATACCATAATTGTAACACCCCAACCCTTAAAGGTCGAGATATCACTATTACAGATATCAAATCAAAAACATTCTTCATAATTATAGCAAAGTCCAAAGTCTTAAAGGAACCAACAACCAAAACAAATCAAAAGTTCAAAGGAAATCCTAATTAATGTTTTATTTATTTATAAATGCAGAAAATAAACTGAAGTCTCAATTCCACTTGCGCTCATCCCTGAGCCCCCGGATTTCCTTGATTACCTGGAATAAGAATATAAACAAACACACAAAAGAAAATACGGCTGAGCCAAAAGTTTGCTCAGTAACGGAGAAACAATAGTAAAACGAATAAGAGCATAAGCGGAAACAATTTCAAAACAAGACATGTGACAGAACAGAACTGAACAGAACATATAACTGAATTTAACTGAACATATAACAGAATACATATCAAATCTACACGACAATTAACCAAGAAAATGGTCGTGTAACATATAACAGAATACATATCAAATCTACACGACAATTACACGACCAGCACTAGAACCACCACCAACTCCACCTTCAGGATCTGGATCCTCATTCAAATATTTTATCATATTATCACCATCTCTACAACTTTCTTCAGGATCTGGTCTTCTCTCCCCCTGAGCAGGTAACGATTTGAGTACCAGATTTAACTGCTCACCGAGAGATAAAGAAAGTTGTTGCAGTTTAGAAATCTCCCAATCTTTCTCCTGATCCCAAGAAACCAATTCCTTTACCAAATTCTTCAAACCCCTGATCTCAGCAGCTTGCTGGCGATTAGTTGATTCTAACTCATCGAGTCTTGTTTGATGTAATGCCAGTTTCAGATCAGTAGACGAAATGGTTGAAGTTGTAAATGCAGCAGTAGTAGAAGCAGAAGCAGCAATTGAAGAAGGCTTTCGAATCACAAGCTTTCTAACCGGTGGATTACTTGAGCTTTGAACATTAACAGACTTTGTGGTTGGCTGGACTGGAAGTGAAGACGAAGTAGACACTTTATGCTTCTTACTTGGAGGACTAAGACCTACTTTTCTAGCATCAGCAAGAAATGAACCCTTTTTCACTGGCAAATTCCTCTGAGCCATATGTTTAATGTGCCTGCCTTTAGAAACCATAGGCGCTTTTCCTTTATCAGCAGTCTTAGTCTTTTGAACAGGTTCCTCCAAAGGAGGAGTATAAGTTGGATCATCATCTTTATCCTTGTCCTGTTTGGTTCTATTCTCATATTTAGAAGTATCCAGATTCTTGGACTTCAAATATTCTATGTGTTGCCTAGAACCTTTCTTCACTTGGATTCCTCTGGTATTATGTAATATTGTGACATAATCCCCAGAGTTTGAATCAGTATCTGACGAACTTTCACTAATATCACCATCAGAAACATCAGCAGCATCATTCATTTCTTCATCCTGAGCATTCACAGCTTCAGGCTCATTAATATTCTCTTGAACAACTGGCTCTAGTTGTTGTTGCTGCATAGGTTGTTGTTGATTCGGTGCTTGATGTGCTGGTGCATTTTGATCTTCTTCATCATTCTCTTCTATCTCAATTGGAAAACCTTTATCATCATATTCCAATTCATGATCTGAACTATCAGGATGTCTTGCAGCACCATCAGCAGGAGCTACATAATTTGGATTAGTAAGATGACCAATTAACCGCTTAACCGGTGGAGGTATATTATCTCCTTTGCACTTTTGATAAACCGGTATTTTACCAACTGCAACTTGATTCATGTGCTTCATTTCTAAAACTGCAGCCGGATTCTTTGGAAGATTTGGATGTAATTCATCTAAGATCATTTGCAGAAACCGCGGATACATGAGACTTTTAACTTGTTTTGTCAAGATATTCTCCTTCATATAATTGAATATCCATCTAGAAAAATTAAACTGCCGATTCATCACTAAAGCAGAAAACAATGATAGAACCTTCAAGTCGAACTCCTCTTGACCTCTTGTTCGATTTCCAAAACACTTTATAATCACGTGCATCAAGTATTTGTATGGAGGACTCAGATTTGCCTTGAAATACCATGAAACACACAACTGCCCATCATACTTTATTCTTCGTAGCAAAGCCACCAAATCAGCTTCATCAAATTCTGTTGGGAAATCAGCTTGATCATTTAACCTCAAAACCCTTCGAACATCATTTTCAGATACAACTACATCAGTTTAAAGAACTCTTGCGTGAATAACCGAAGGAACCACCGAACAATCTACTTGAGCCGTATTCCAAAACATTGTAAGTAAATCTTTGTAAGGTGTACACACATGAGTAGCAGCATAAAAGATTCTTGATCTTCGCATGAAATCAAATATGCCTAGAAAATGAG
>JBCNJP010009956.1:0-25410 GCA_039602395.1 Deinandra increscens subsp. villosa | reverse complement strand
CTTGACTAAGTCATCCTTTTCTTCAGATAACGTTGTAACTTTCTGTTCAAACTCTTCTTTAACACTTTCAAATTTTGATTCTTTCTCAATAAACTCTGCTTGAAAATCTGAAAACTTTTCTTTCTGAGAAGAACATTCTTGAATTAAAACTTCTAAGTTTTGCATTGCAGTTGTCAAATCTTCAATCTTTCCTTTATTTTCATCAACCAACAACTCATTTTCTTTTATCAATGCTTGAATCTTCTTGTCCTTTTGAGAACAGAACTCACAAACTGATTCATAGCCACCATCTCCAGAACCACTTGTTTCAGATTCAGAATCAGTAACTTCTTCTTCATTATCACTATGAACAATTTGAGCAATCATTGCAGATGAACCAGTCCATGCAGACTCATCATTAATGTCATCAGTAGCCCAATCATAGCCTTTATTCGATGTTCGTGCTTTTTCAAATGCTTCAAGTACATCAGCATCCCAATCACAACCTTCATTGGATGCAGGAGCAATGGCAGTTAAAGCAACTGGAGAATTAGAAGTTTGCCCCCAATCATATTGTTTATCAACTTGAGACACCAAGGCTGTTGAAGACTTTGATGAAGAAGCAGTTGATTTTGAACACTCACGAGCAAAATGTCCAAAATTAGAACATTTGAAGCATTTTGCTTTTGACTTATCTATTCCAACCTTGCCATCTGGATTTAAACTTTGAAATCCTGTCTTTTTCTTGAATCTTTTAACTCTTTGAGCTAACATTGCCAATTGCCAATTGATATCCATTTGCTCAAGATTATCAGGATCAATCTGATCAAAATCTTCTTCAATCAGATTAGATGTTGTTAACCCACCATTCAACAATCCATAATATGAAGATAACAAAGCTGAGATTAATGCCAAGTGCTCATCCGGTGTTTTTGCAGAAAATGAAGTCTGATTTGAATGATTTGGAACAGTGAAATTACATCCTCTTGAAGAATTTCCAGAATTCCCTGAACCATGACCAACAACAAAAGCAGTTTGAGGTGGATTTGATGAATTAACACTGAATGATTTTGCCTTTGCATTGATACTTGCAGAATTTTGTCCATGATATAATTCAGGATTTTGTAATTGAGCCGTGGACTTGTTTGAATTCATCATTTCCATTTCTCGAGCATGAAGCTTTCCGGTCAAATCATGAAATGATAATGTGGAATAGTCTTTGTCATGAGTAATCAACAACACATAACTTTCCCATTTCTCTGGTAATGCTTCCATTAATTTTTCTTTCAATTCTTCCTCGGTCTTTTCAATCTTGACAACTTTCATCTCACTAATTAGATGTGAAAACCTTGAAACAAGAGCAGAAATATTTTCTTTGTCGTATTGTTGAAAATTTTCAAATTCCTTGTTCAACACTTTTCGCCGACTTTTCTTATATTGATCATTGCCTTCACATCGAGCAGATAAAGCATCCCATAACTGTTTAGCCACTACTACAAAAACTGCTTTCCTTGACACGCGAACGATGACACTCGATAATTCTTGACGTGCAAAAACTGAAGTGTCAAAATAAAATGTCAATTATTGGTAATTCCTAAGAATTCATGACGCGCATTTTTGAGTGTCAAGAATTTCTGTCATATTTCAAAAAAAAAAAACACGGAGGACACTTAAAATGTGAGCGTCAAGAATTTTCCGTCGTTTTATAAAAAATTTCCCGCCAACATTTTCCCCTGAAATTCACTCTAAATTCCCCCCACCCACCAAAAATCTTTCCAAAATTTTTTTACCCTAATACCCAAAATACACTCCCCCGCCTCCTTCCCTCCTCCCCACCGATTCCCTCCGCTCAAATCTTTCTACCTACGATTCCTCGGCCCTAATTCTCTCGAAATCTGCTTCTTCTGTAGTTAGAAGGCCACCACACGACTAAGGCGACCTTCTACAAGCACCGTCGATTGTTTCTTCTACCGTCGATCTAGCCCTAATTGTTCCTCCTTTGACCTACGGCGTCTCCGACCCTGCCTGGTCCTCTGACTATAGTCAATTTCGAGTTCTACTAGCTCCATCAATCGTGGCGTTGTTTGATATTAACAGAAGACGGTTAGTGGACGAAAGATACGTTGCGAGGTTGGATTCATGTTATCTTCCTTCAACTTCAGTTTCTCTCTGTTCTTCATCAATTTGATTTAGGTTTTCGTTTAATAGTGATTTAGTCGTTGATTTGATGGAGTTAACGGACTCTACTGTGTTTTACCAGTATGCCCTCCGTGCGTATCTCCCTTTCTTTCTCTGATTTGGAATCGATTAGAGATTGTTTGTTCTTTATTGCTAATTACCACAACAAATGTGATACTGTTTTAGGTTCATTGCCATTTCACCAGAATGCACAACAGAGAAATAATTTGATTGATTAGATTGTTCAGGTGAGGATGAATGAATTTGTATCTGTATTCTTGTGTGTAAACGGTTGTTTCGAAACTGCAGGTATGATTATGGATATTTTGAACCTAATTTTTTTAAACTTCTAAGTTGTATTAGGTAAATAGAAGTAGTACTTTCATTAGGAATTGCATATGTTATATTTAATTTTGTTTTCTCGGCAACTAAACCATCTATTTTAAAGTCTCTGTTAGTAGTGTTAAAGCTCATGCCATGTACATAAAATTAAATTGAGTACATACTTACAAAATATATTTGACATGTAATCTAGAGTAGTAGATGGTTAGACCTATAATTTTGAAGTTTGATCTGAAGCAGGTAGTGACGATGGATTTTTTGTGATGGCTAAATTGTGCTTCAGAACATCTTTTCCAACTGAGTTGGTTATAATATCAGGTTCTAAACAATGTTCATGCAAGATAACCAGCATTCTGTAATTTAGAAGTAATGAAATGAAATTAAAACATTATCAAAACATCATGGTATTCTTTAAAGGTTTTAGAGGCATAACTTTTGTTTTGTATTAGGAAAGCAATATACCACGGAAATTCTCTTGCATCTATGAATCAAGTTAAATGTGTTAGATTTTGGGAATTTATATGCTCACATGCTATAATTCATATAACTAGTTGAAAGAAAAAAGAGACTGGTGGACCTTTCTTTGGATATAGAAATTTGTCATGGGAATTTATGATCAAGTATTCTTTACATCTGTTGTAGTTGCATGTATATATCTCTATATGTTTTGATTTTTTGTGAAATTAATTTATTAATTAATCTCTTTGTGTAATAGGAAGGGTTGCTACCGAAGGTAAAGTTGAACACAAATTATATATGCAACCCAATAACAAGAACATGGAGGAGTATAGTAGAATGTGCCGTGAGAGAACAAATAAATCAATGATCATGAATAGACAGATATAGGTAGATCATTTTCTTATTATTTAGGCCTTTCATGGTAACTTGACAGCACATGTTTTCTTCCTTCTTTGATGTTATAGGTGATTAATCATATAATTCGTCTTTAAAACAGTAAACTTGATCCCTTATTTTGAATTATAATCATATTATTCATTTCTGAAATAAATGTTTCTTGACTTGACTTGAGTTGCTAAACACCCAAATGTTTCTAGAGCAATTGGATGTAATTAAGCAGCAAGTATGACCCTTTTCTTTGATCATAGCAGAGCTCATTTGGCTATGTCTCAAACCCTAGAGTCTTTGCTAAGACTCAAGATTCGGTTAATCATCAAAAAAAGAAATGGGTTTAGGTTGCAACAAACAAATAATTATGACCCCCTTACTTTGAATCATATTCAATTAATCATGTAATTGGTATCTAAAACGTGTTTCTTCACTTGAACTTTGTTGTTATACTTAACTTTTATGGTGCTTGTCCTAAGGTTTTATTTGTCCGTGGTGACTACAGATGAAATTTGGCATTGGTTTTGATATAGAGAATGAACACACGATCTGTGATACAGACATCATAACAATTAATCATACTTGTTTTTAATAACCGTTCTCTTATCCAAACAAACATTTTGAGGTGTCACCAAAAATAATTTAATTTGAAAGTGATTCACACGATTGAGAAGACTATCCAGTAAACTCCAAGATACAAAACCTAGACATGCTATGTGTTATCTATCTTTATTCTATGTTTAATTTGGGCTTGATAATTTTTTTAACAGGTTTGTGCGCTATATGTACTCATTGCAGCTTACATGTTCACTTACTTTTGATGTTGGTGTTATGTTTTGCAGATTTTGAAGAACTTTTTTTTTTGTGGATTAAGGAATAGTTGGGTCCCTAGGGTCCACTTGTTCTGTAAGATATCTCGTTCCTATTTTCTTGTATTTACTATTTAGACGTTCTTTTTGCAGCAGCTTATGTTCTATGAAGTTATCAACTATTTTCATATTAATTGTTCCCATGGGTCCCTGTGGTCTTCTTTATGCAGATAGGACGGGCTTCAAGGTATGATACATTTTGATACAAATATGCGCTAGCTATAACATTAACTTCACCTATGCTTTCACCAGTTTTCCGGAAAATAGTACATTTTTATATGTAAGTACATGGTGATGCAATACAGAGAGCTGGCTTCAAGATAGAACCGATTTAGTCATAACTGTACATGGTGATGCTGTTCTCGTAAGCCCCTACATTAACCTTTACCAATATTACTTTTAGTTAACTTGAATGCTAAGTTTATCAGTAATCGATTTGTTTGATCAATTTTTAAGGTTCCCAATAAGGATAGAGATGTTAAACGTACTGCATACTTGGCAAGACATCCTAAAGCATTCTAGGTAAAATATTATATCTTTTACCTTTTATTGACATTTTATGATGACTAGACAAAATATTAACTTGTAGTAGTGTAGTACCATTATTCTGCTGAAGCGACATCCTTCTTATACTAGAAAATAACAGGATAAAGTTGTGTTGTCTTCAGTACTATTTTTTAATTTAAGGCAGCTGAGTTTCATCTCTATTTTTTTGCTATATAATTCTGTTAGTTGTGAAGATAAGGAATATGTTTGTGATATATCGTTTTTGTGAACATGCATCTTGGTTCATCTCTCATATACAATGAATTGCTTCCTAAATACTTTTGATCCCAGATTTTTTTTTCCTGAATAATTAAGATTCCAGTATCCTTTATGTGAATACTTGCAATCCCAGAAAAGTTTTTGTGAGTCTTTGAGGAAATTTGATGTTGGTCGTGGCAGGTATTCCATTGTTTCGGACAGTACTTCTGCCTTCACTTTGAAGCATTTCAGCTGGGAATGGGTTTACATGGCCCTTTTCTTCTCCGGTGGAGACAGGAAGGAACTCAAATTTAGAGTTACGGGTGTTGAAGTTTCAGGTTGCCACTTGCCATACCTATTAAATTTATCTTCATATTGATTTTCACCACTTAAAGCTTTTATATTTTCTACTGTGAATGTCATAATACAACTGAAACAGGCTCATCAACTAGAAAAGCACTATAGCACTCTTACGGTAACTTCCAGCAACTCCAACTATTTTCCAGCAACATACATGAGTTGCTTCTAACATAAAATACAATTTTGTGTTTGACCATGAGCAGGATTCGACGTGGACACCAGGTTTACAGCATATGAAAGTATGTAAGTAATAAAGAAAGTAATAGTCATGTTATTTAACATAAAACTAATTGCAGTACCTTAAGGCTTAATCAAAACTTCTTGCAAATCAAGTGTATAACATCTAACTGAATCTTTATGTCTATCTGTAATTTACTTCCAGGAGAGCTAGAGGATGCATTATACAACTATAACAAGTGCTTGCATTCTGCCTTGTTATAATCAGCCATATGAAGGGCTGTGGTATGATAGGAGATTACTGGATGGGAATAGACAAAAAGTGGAAAGGTAATACTTGTTTTAGTATGAGAGTTTTGCTTCTAAGTTATTGCAATTACAGGCTTGATGGTTTTTGTGCAAAGATTTGGGTTACTTGGTTCAAGCAGATATGGCACCAGGGATCAGGTGGTAGTTTGAGGGGCTAGGAAGGCCATTATAAGATGAAGGTTGGTATAAAGTTGCAGAATTTTGACTTTTTAAGTCAAATTGGTGAGAATTAGGGTGGAAAATTCAAAGTGGGGTTGTTAAAGAGTAGCTGGAAGTATGGCTCAAGTGGGAAAGATTGGGAAAAAGTTAATAGAGTTCGGCAGGCAGGGAGAGGTAGGTCTGACTTTTATGGTCAAACTGACTGTTTGGCAAAAAAATGGCGAATTAAAGGTGCTACTACTGCACACGACAATTTATTTTTTGTTCTTTCTTTCTTGTGACCAGTTTAGAAAGATAAATAAAAGTAGATTAATTCAAACTGCAGGGAATCAACAAAAGGATGAATTTGATGATTTAGATAATGAGTTTGAATCTTTTGGTGACAGCAGGATAACTCCTGAGCAGGTCAGATGTATCCACAGACTTTAGGGTTTGCTAATTAAGCTCACAATGGTTTGCTAATTAATCTGGTACAACTACAGTTGCTAAGAAACTAAAAGAACAACCAGCATGCTATGAATATCCAATCTGTTTGAATAGGACTGCTATGAATATCCAATCTGTTGTGCTAAATTAATCAGAAATAGGACTGCTATGAATATCCAGTTTGTTTGAATATCCAGTCATTTGTTAATGGCTGCATCATTTGTTAGTGGTCTGTATAGAGCCACAGTTGGATCTGTTTGAATATCCAGTCATTTGTTAATGGCTGCATCACTATTTTTTTAGTATTTGTTAATGGCTGCATCATTTGTTAGTGGTCTGTATAGGGCCACCGTTGGTTGGGTCTGTATAGAGGCTCATTTGGGATATACAAATTCATGATTAAGTTGTCATTTATTTTAATTAACATTGTTTGTAATCCGGTTGAAACTTATGTATTTGGCTTTCATAATTACAGATGGACATACAATAGTTGGTTGGGAGCTTGGCTTAACGGGTCAGGTTGGTTGAGTTATTCTCCATATCAGCAGCAGCAACAAAGTATTGTGATACTATAGTGTTTATATTAGTTATTTAGTTCAGAGTTTTTTTTTTATGTAAACTCATTTTAACTTTGTAATGTTTGCTATATATATATGAAATGCATTATTTTGCCTATAAGTTTATTGTATTTTGTATCGAGGTTAATTGGCATTAAATGGGGAAAATTAGTGATTTACAAACAAATAATTTTTTTTTATTTTTTAAAAACATTCTTGACGCGCAAAAATGCGCGTCATTGTTCGCGCGTCAAGAACTTCTTGACACGCATTTTGCGTGTCAAGAAGCTTCTTGACCCCGACTTCCTTGACGCGCATTTGCGTGTCAAGAAGACCATTTCTTGACACGCAATGCGCGTCATAAAATGCGCGTCATCGTTCGCGCGTCAAGAGCTTCTTGACACGCATTTTGCGCGTCAAGAAGCTTCTTGACCCCCGCATCCTTGACGCGCATTTGCGTGTCAAGAAGGCCTTTTCTTGACGCGCAATGCACGTCAAGAAAGCCAGTTTTTGTAGTAGTGCTAGGAGATAGTTTGAGAGTGTCTCATACCATGTCCTAGGAGCTTGCTTGAGACCATATAAGGCTTTAATCAGCTTGCAAACCTTGTTGGGATAATGAGGGTCTTCAAAGCCTGGAGGTTGATTGACATACACATCCTGTTCCAAAAGACCATACAGAAAAGCACATTTAACATCCATTTGAAATACCAGAAAGTTTTTGAATGCAGCATAGGCAAGAAATATTCTGATTGCTTCAAGCCTGGCCACATGAGCAAAAACTTCATCATAATCAATGCCTTCTTCCTGTGTGTAGCCTTGAGCTACAAGTCTAGCCTTGTTTATTATCACTATTCCTCTATCATCCTTCTTGTTTCTGAATACCCATTTAGTTCCAATTGGTTCTTCACCTTCAGGTAAGTCTACCAGTTCCCAAACCTTCTGTTTATTGATCTGAAACAATTCCTCTTGCATTGCCTCTACCCAGCTTTCATCTTCCAAAGCATCATTGATCTTTGCGGGTACTTCTTGAGACAGATATGCAGCATGCAGGCAAATGTTTGCATCAATAGACTTGCTTCTTGTCAGCACAGGAGCTGACAAGTCTCTAATAATATTCTCCCTTGGATGATTCTTACCAACTCTTCTATCAGGAAATAGTGGGAATTCATGGCTTCTCCCATTGTGAGGAATATTGAGTTGAGGTAATAACTCAATATTGTTGATTTGTGATACAGGTTCTGAACTTTCAGTTGCTTCATGAGAACTGGGGACTGAATCTGAAATTAGATGCTCAAAACTATACTCATTTGAACCAGCATCAGTTGAGTCGTAAGATTCATTGTTCTCAGAATTTACTGAAAAATTGTTTTCCGGTTGAATTTCAACCGGAGATTCTACTGCTACAGGATCCGCTTGAACTTCAACCGGAAGTTCACCCGGATAAACTTCTGCATCAGCAAGAACAATTTCAGAGGTTTTCTTTGAGTTATTGGGTTTCACAGGCTTGGTGCTGATGGATGAAAAGAAGGTAGGTTGCATGTGCAGTTCCTTGGCGCTTATCTGCCAGATATCATCAGCTGATCTTATGTGATTTTGCTTATGTTCCTGTTCCTGCACTGTTGAACTCAATGGCTTCTCAATGGCTTCTCAATGGTAAAATTGAAAGAAGTGGTTAGTGCATCTATGTCAAATAACCATTCTGGTTGAGATACAAAACTGTTAAGAGATTTCTCATTAAAAGTCACATTAATGGTTTCCTCAACAATTTTAGTACTTTTATTGTATACCCTGAATGCTTTTGACACACCAGAATATCCAACAAAATATCCTTCATCTTCCTTTTCAGCAAACTTAGGCAACAACCTATTAGTTATCAAAATAGTAACAGGACAGCCGAAAGATTTAAAGAAGTAAATGTTAGGTTTTCTACATCTCCAAAGCTCATAAGCAGTTTTATTTTTACCCTTAACAATAAAAGTCCTATTTTGGACATAGCAGGCAGTGTTCACTGCTTCTGCCCAAAATATCACAGGTAACTTAGAATCTGCTAGCATTGCTCTAGCAGCCTCAATCAATGTCCTGTTTCTCCTTTCAGCAACACCGTTTGGCTGTGGAGTTCTAGGAGCACTGAATTGTCTAAGGATTCCCTTTTCCTCACAAAATGAGTTTAAAACATGATTTTTAAACTCAGTGCCATTGTCACTTCTGATTGTCCTGACTTTCAGTTTCGCTTGATTTTCTAAAGATACAATTAGTGTTTTCAACAAATCACAAGTTTCATCTTTTGTTTTTAAGAAAAACACCCATGTATATCTAGTGAAATCATCTATTATGACAAAGCAGTATGACCTTTTCCCTATGCTCATTACTCTAGTTGGACCAAACAAATCCATATACAAAAGTTCTAGAGGTTGAGTGATAGAAGACTCAGTTTTGGGTTTGAAAGAGAACTTGTGTTGTTTACCCTTGAGGCAAGAAACACAGTGTTCAGAACAGTTGAACTGCTTGTTAGGAAGACCCTTAACCAAGCTGAGATTCACTATTCTGTTCATGTTCTTGTAGTTAACATGACATAACCTCCTATGCCACAAATCAGACTCATCCACTGAGGCTTTGGATATAAAGCATGCAATTCCACTGGCTGGAGTGGCAGCAGACAGATCCAAAATATATAGTCCTTCTCTCCTAGGTGCTCTGAGCAACACAAGTTCCTCAGGGATTTTAACACCAGGTTTCAAGACTATGGCCTCTTTCTCAGTAAACATCAAATTTAAATTCTTGTCACACATTTGTGAGACACTAAGTAAATTGAAATTTAATGTGTCAACAAAATTTACCTTGTCAAAGGTGAGCATCCCATTACTGACAGCACCTTGTGCAGTAATGTGTCCTTTTGCACTCCCAAAGGCTACAGGACCTCCATTTATGTTTTTCGGGTTTTCCAATACATGCTTATTTCCTGTCATGTGGCAAGTGCATCCACTGTCAACAACCCATAGGCTCTGTTGGCCTTTATTATGCACCTACACACAAAGGAAATTGATTAATTTCTAAAGGGAACCCAAGCCTTTGAGGTCTTGGGCTTGCCAGAAGCATCATAATACTTGTATTCTTTAAGTACTAAAGTATTTAGTATTGGATCCTCATTCAGCAAGTCATCTTGGTCAATGTTCAAGTGTTCAGGCTGTGTACTTGATTGACATTGCCTGTCGGTTTTGCTAAGCTTTCTCTCAGCAATTTTCCTCTCTCTATATTCCCTATACTTCTTTTGTTTGTTGGTCAAAACCTTTGGCAGCTCACTTGGTGAGATGTAGGTCTGATCAACTCTAGTCACTGGTGAGATTCTAGCTTTTAAGTTTGAAAATTTGTTGGTTTGGCTAGATCTCTCACTATGGAATGCAGCATTTGCATTTCCACTTAAGCTAGAAGGAACTTTCGGTTGAGAGTTGTATTTGTTTTTCACAAAATTTTCTCTAGAGAAGGTCTTGCCTCTAGATGGGTTTCTCCTTTCTTGACCTTCACAAAGGTCGTACTCATCAGTGAACTGAACCCTGGGTCGTTGTCTAGGTGCAGTAACTGATCTAAGTGTTTTGGAGATTTCCGGTTGAACTTCTCTTCCGGTTGAAAATTTTTCCGGTTGAAGTTCAGCCGGAATCCTGTTTGATTTTAAGACTGAAAAACTTCCATTTTTGTTGTTCCCAATTAAAATTTTGTTTGACTCAGTATCAAAATACTTCATTGTGTTACTTCTTACAGGTGAGGTTCTACCTGTAGATCTTTTCTGAGTAGAAACATTTTTGGGTTTTAACAAATTTTGACCTTTGCTCAATGGATTGAATTTGCATGTTGCAGCCATGTGCCCTTTTTCACCACAGAAAACACATTCAAACATTTTTCTTTGATAAGTATCTGTGTTTCTGGTTATCTTTTCATTAGTGACCTGGTGGTAAATAAGCTTACCCATTTTCTCAGTTTCACTTGGTTTTGGCTGTTCAGGTAGTTTACCTCCAACTTTTGAATCTTTTGGTTCATAAATATTTGGTGGTGGAAAAGCAACTTTTGGTTTTAGAACCTTGGATTGGTCAACAGGTGCTGATGTGCTAGCATCTTTGACTTCACAGTTTGAAGATGATTCAACAGATTTTGATTCAGATGGGGAAGATGCAGTGCTGTCAATAATTAGACTCACACTGCACTCCTTCTGAAGTGCTTGGATTGGAGCAATAACAGGTGAGTATTCCTTGGGTGGTTCAACATTGTTGTACCCAATACCTGTTTTCCCATGCATTGCTCCATTCCAAAGTTTCTCAGCTTTCTTGTTAGCTGTTTGGAATTTGTCACAGGTGAACAAGGCATCTTTTAACTTAATTTCAAGAACATCATTTTCTGCTTTTGCATCTTTTGTTTCTTGTCTTGAAATAGTTAGTTTGTTCAACAAATCCTCTAATTGTGTTTCCAAAATAGAGTTAGTTTGCTTTAAAGCATCAAATTCTTTGTTTAAATTTTCAATTTTGGTGATGTATGCAGTTTCAGTTTTCTTAAAGCAATTCTTTAACTCATTCAAGTTAGAAACTTCATCAATCAGATCAGTGTTATGTTTCCTGTATTTTGACACTTGTTCCATGCAGGCAGGGCTGCACAGATTTTCCAAAACTTTTTCAGGAATCTCATTTACCTGTTCAGTTGAATCTTCTTTGGCCATTAAAGCATGGTTGATTGGCTCAAACTCAGTGATAAAGTCATCCCACTCATAGCATTCAGTCTGGTTAGCTACAGCTACCACCACATTTTGATTTCCAAGTGGTTTTGGTTGAGTTGGCTGCTGGTTGCTATTGTTGTTGTTGTGTTGACTGCTGCTGTTGTTGCTTCCATGATTTGATCTCTGTTGGACATTGTTGTTATTGCTCTGTCCATCTCTCCTTGGCTGCTTGCATTCCCTGGCAAAATGGCCAAGTTGGTGACAATTAAAACATTTAGCTTTAGATTTATCCAACCCAATTGATGATCCATTTGACCCTTTATAAGTTCTTCCAGTTCTTTTATAAAATCTTTGGGCCCTTACAGAAACCATAGCTAATTGAGTTAAAATGTCCATCTCTTCTAGATCATCTGCCCCTATGCATTCCAAGTCTTCACGTGTGAAGCCTTGAGATGAGTCAGTTGCCACATAGGCAGAGTGAGAGTTGTCAAACAGTGTTGAAGAACTCTCTTGAGCCTCTAGGTGACTCAATGAAACTGACTGAGGGTGAGTGATATTGAGGTGAATTTGAGATCTTTTGAAAATCAGTTGTAACCAAAGCAGTGGTTTGCAACTGTGGTGATGCTTCAGGAAAGTTGTTTTGCTTAAAATTAAGCTCCATTTCATAAGCACTAAGGACTCCATGGAGTTCACTTAGTTTAAGCTTTTTGAGGTCCTTGCACTCCCTGATGCTGACTGTGTAGACAGTCCAGGCTGGAGGTAAGGATCTCAAGAACTTCCTGTTGGCATCAGCCTATTCAGTTTTTACTTCTACCTTTTGCAATTCATCAAGAAGTGAAACAAATCTAAGGTACTGGTTGGTCATAGATTCACCAGTTTTGTAAGTAAAGTTTTCATATCTTTGTTTCAAAACATCTTTCTTGTTTTCCTTAACTTCACTAGACCCTTCATACATTTCACTGAGAGCATTCCACAAGCCATGTGCTGTCTTATATCCCTTGAACCCTACCAGTATAGAGTTGGGTAATGCAGCCTGGAGAGTCCAGTAGGCCTTGTGATCATATTCAAGCTCAGTATAATCAGCTTCAACATATTTGTCTAGTGGTTTTGGTATTTGCACTTGGGCATCATCAGCAGATTGAACAGTTGGATTGTAAGGACCTACAGTCAACCTGTTCCAAATGCGTCTGTCTAGGCTTCTAACAAAACCTTCCATCCTGAGTTTCCAAGTATCGAAGTCATCAGGAGTGAAAATTGGTGGTTTGTTAGAGCTACCATTAAGTGAACCAAGAGTTAAGTCAGTCATTGTGAAAAACAGTTTTGTAAAACAGAAAAAGCTTGTAGAAATCAAGTAAGCAAGTAAAGTATCAACTTTGAAGCACTATGAAGTCTTCAAAGTAAAGAGCCAACGCTCTGATACCAATTGTAGGATCGATATAAGTCAGAGTTAAACTTAAACAAAGTCATTTTACTTGCAAATATAACCTTGCGGAATTAAGTTATATTTCACTTTTCTTAAGCAATGTTAAATTCTTGTATAATGTAAATGCTTGATTTGCAGAATAGTAGTAACAACAAAGTATCAAATACTCGGCACTATTTGCATTAACTCAAAGCTACACTATTACAAGTGATGACCACTATTTTGTAAACTGAGAGCTAACAAGCTATATATAGTGCAGATGAGATCAATCACAGCCATTGATCTCATGCGATCTAATCTAGACCGTAAACTAAAAAGTCAAATACAAATTACTAAAAGAATAAACATCGGCAATTGGAATATCTTGCGTGTTTGCAGCAGCATACTACTTTAGGAGAGCGGCTTGAATCAGATATATACGCAAACGAGAAGCTTTTGCAGGATTGGACTTGCTGAAAAGACATCTCAGGAAAAGTCCGGTTGAACTCATTATCTGGTGGATAATCAAGTTCACCCGGAATATTCGCTATAAGACAAAACTGCTTCTTTCTGCTTGAACTGCCAGTTCTGCTTGAAGTGAGAATTCCGCTTCAACTTCAACTTCAGCCGGAACATAGTAAAATTGGCATTCAGCCGGAAATCTTCCAAGCGCAAGATTCCTTACAGTTCGGACGACTCCGAACCTTGAGTTCGGTTGGGGTTCGAACCCCAGTTCATGTCTCAGTCAACTCAGTCTATTTGACAATTCGAACAGTAACGGCCACACAAGGTTAATGTATCAATAATTTTCGATCTGAGCAACACGTGATACAATTCAAATTTTCAAAATCATATCTTGGAGTTTCAAAGAGACATTTTGCGCTGATATTATTTATGTTTGAACAGGTTGCTAAAGTGAAAGAAATGTCACAACTTCAAGTCTTTTGAAGCTGCTGATAAAGAGAGAAACACACTCTGCATCGTCAAAGTATTCAAGATCAAGTTACTATCAAGTTGAGAGAGAGTTTGTTCGGAGATGTATTTCAATTGAATGAACAGATTCTGCACTTGAGGGGGAGTTTGATTGAAGATACAGTTTTCTGTGTTGTTAAGAAACTACACACGTCGAGGGGGAGTTTGTTTATGCATATTTTGAGCGTCGTGTGAAGTATCTGAACAAGACGATTTAAAGATCAAAACAAGTCAAGATTGCTGCCTAGCGAACTAGATCCGAACTAGCAGTTCGGATCATGCGAACCACCAGTTCAGCAGAGGTTCGGTCAGCCAGGTATAAATAAAAGTTTTGTCTTTGTTTTCTGAAACTTAGCATGTACGAGTTTGAGCTAAAGTGTGTGTTTTGTATGGTGTTTCTCTGTGTCAGTTCTTTGTGTTCTCGACTGTAATTGTTCACTTTGATCAATAAATCTATCGGTTTAATTAAGTTTCATATCCAAAATAGCTAGATCGAGTAGACTATCCAATGCTTACGAACTTTCATTCTTCTTATATTCTTCAAATTCTTCTTCCTTTCTTTTATCCTCAACAACCAACAATTATTCTCTTGAATTATTTCCCGAATCTTCTTATCGTTTTGTGAACAAATTAAATTCACATGTGGATTCATAACCACTACGATTCAGATTCAGAATCATTTTGTTCAACCTTGACCATGAAAGCAAAATGACCTATAGTTTGAATATCAAGTTTCTCGAAATGAATTGATGTTGAGTGGGAATCATAATCAGTTAATCATTCATTAAAATTCATTGGACCATGAATTACAGTTAATGCAGTTTGATCACCAAAATGTTTTCCCCAGTCATATCCTTGACCAACTTGAGAAACTAATGCCTTTTGACTTGGATTATGAAAATGCGTGAGTGGTGGATCGTCTACTTAATCGTAATAAAATCAATGTAAAACGAGGATGAACAAGAGATGTAAATACAATCGACTTGTATTAAACAACAGAGACCATAGAGTATACAGATAAGAGATATGACCAAGAAGCTATGAACTGAATACAAGACAACCTATTTATACATGCTAAAACCCAATGGTCCGAACCTCAGGTTCGGACCTGTTCGTACTAGTCCGAACTCGGAGTTCGCCAGGAGTTCAGACCACAGCTATCATGCATATATTTGTCTTGTATTCGATACTTCACATGACGATCAAGAACCATGTATCAACAAACTCCCCCTCGACATGTGCAGTATCATCTTCCACTTAAAACTTGTATCTTGTATCTTCAATCAAACTCTTACTCTTCTTTGACGATTAGTTCAATCTTGGCCCAAAAACGTCTCTTCGAGACTCCAAGATATTTTGATTTTTGAAAAATATTTTATACTCCGTGTTGATCAATCAAAAACAAATAAGAAACAAAATCTTTTTGATTTATATAAACTTTACATCAAAACACACCTAAAATCTTTTTGGTATTTTCTTATAATGAAAAGTAAATGCGATACAGAATCAGACGCTATTTTGTCTTTTGTGAGAAAGGTCACAACTTGGGATCATATTGAACATAACATGCTAAACTATATTTCAATTTCGATTATTGTAGCACATAAGTCATGTCGATTGCATATATAATTTATCCAACTTTAAGCTCAGGCAAAATCATACTCATAACATCTGGATATGTTAAGGTATTGATTATATTTGCATTGACTAGTGTACCCTCACACTATCAGACATACTTAGATATGCTTCGATTATCATATTTTTGTGATTTCATTTGTGATTTATCACATAATGATTGTATACATGATATAGTCAACTGTGTTCCATGCAAAAAGAAATAAAAACGTTAACTCGTCTACCTTAAGGTCGATCTTTCGATACGCAGATAAGGCCTCGGATTTAACAAAATAAGAAAATAAAACAAGTTGAAATTATATAACTCAACAACAATCAGGTCGGTCTTGTGGACACGCAGAGAAAGTTCAATGGGTTATACGAAACACCAATGAAAATAAAGCAGAATGTCAAACGAACAACGATCAGGTCGGTCTTGTGAGCATGCAGAGAAAGTCCGATAGTTTGACAAAATAAAGAAAATCAAACAAGTTTAAATCTTTGCAAAATGAACACATGTATACACAGTAACTTCTCATTTTATTTTTCACATACCTTTTTCTTGATATATCGTGAGATATGCATCAAGATGTTGTCCAATAGGTCAAGCATCAGATTTAGTGTATATGGCATTTGAGTACTTTCTGATTTGCCGAGCCTACCTTGCACAATGATCAAATGGTTTTAGTTTTCTAATCTATTTTATCCATAAGTCAGACGATGTAAGCCAATGTACCATCATTTCCCAATCATGTCGGATACAATTCCTCATTTTTCAATGTTTTTGGATGTTTGCATTTTTCAATGTTTTTGTCTTTTTCAAATTTCTCCCCCTAAAAATGAGAACTCTATTTATATATTTTCATTTTTTTTAACATTTTGAAAAACAACACACTATTGTTGTCTTTTTGCAAAAACAAACTCCCCCTCAAAATGAGATGGAGTGAAAAATAAATCAGAAATTGATCAACCAACATGAATACTTGCCATTTACTATTTTGAAAACCGGATTGAGTTGAACATTCAATTTAAGTTATCACAGATATTCCACAATCAGCAATTTGCCAATCACCGAAAGGTCTTCCTGAAATACCTGCCTGACACCAAATAAAACATTAGTCGCTGTGGGATCGACCCGATTCAACAGCGTCAGTTCACCTGGTGTCTTCCACATAATCTGTCAGGACCGATTCTCACATCATGAATCCTGATCTTGAGCAAGAACAAAGGTTCAGATTCGAAAAACTCAAAAAATGAGAATGAAGATTAAGATGAGAAGAATCAAAGGATAATCATAAACATGAAAGATGATGATCAAATCGAATGATTTCATTAATCGAATGCTTACAATCAAGAAATCATGACAACACTCTCTCATGGAAATCCATGACTCACTCTCTCTCTCTAGAAAGGAAATCTCACACTCTACAAGAAAATCATCATCTCCACACTCAGAGACTCTTTCTTGTAATGGGCACCCTCACTATATATAGTGAGGGTGACTAACAACAGAAAAACATAACATAACTGAAAATTACAAGACAGATAAATAACGTAAATATTAATTAAATCAAAGTTGATTTAATTAATCAGAAGCTTGACTCGCTCGAACCGATCTTCCGTTGACTTTTACGTTGACCATTGACCCGAACGGTTGACTTTTCCGGAAAAAGGTCTTCGGTCCAAACTGCAAGCCTCGAGCATCACAACCCGCGTCTCTGAATCAATTCACATGGATTCTTCAGTCGAATGCTTCGGTAAACAGATTTGATGGCGTCAGTCACATAGATTTTAAGTTCCAACAATTCCCCTTTGACTGATGCTTTCAAATCTGTTCAACTGCTGAAGAATCGCTCTGTCGTACATCTTCAATGAGTAACTGATAAACCAGAGACAATTTGTCGTAGAGATTCCCCCTCTGAATAAGCTTCTTATGTTCTCGTTGCTCCAGTCGAGATCCAAGTGTTCCGCTCACTCGGTTCACACGGTCGGGTACAATACTGAGAAAATGCTACATCTCAGAGTCCAAACCGCAACAAACTGAATCTGATAAACCAGTCAAACACTGAAAATGCTCTAACTTCTGATAGTCGACCCGATAATCCAGTTCCATAATAATTCCTCCTATTTCTCAAAATCTCCCCAAAAACATCAAGTCGGAAGCGTAAAAATCTGATGCGGAGAGTCGAACCATCGCGATCGGTTGCCAAGAGAAACTAGATAAACAATCTTGAAATCGGACAATCTCGCGAAAAACCGGAAGCCGGATGCTGACAGTTGTGAATGATCCATAAATATATCTTGTGTTTCGCGTGACTGGGTTGGATGCGAAAAATAAAGATAATTGTCAAATCGGAGAAAAACTGAGATCCCGAGTGAAAATATCAAAACCGGAGTCTTCGTAATTTTGGGCGAAGAAAAATGAGCTCGGAATAAAATTCCGTGAAGATTTCTGAGAAATACTGGCAAAAACGGCTTCACCTGAAAAATTCCATCAATTTTCGTCAAGGAACGGCTTCTCGAGAAATATAACGGATAAATTCCATAATTAACTGTGATTCCAGTTAATCCGGTTCGCTGACATCCGCGCTGCATCCACTAAAAATAAACCGTGAGATATAACGAGAAAGCTAAGTAATTGACCGGATAATAAAGCTAACCCGTCAGTGATCGATAGCAAACGTTGCGCGCGACGTCAATAAACAAGAGCCCCAATAAAATAAAATAAATCCGAGACTAATAAAATTTTTCCGCAATTCCGTTAGGTGTCATCTGGTTTGTCTCGTAAAAGACTGATAAGAAAAACCCTGTGTTTAACGAATAATGCTGAAAAATTAATTAATCATAAAAAATCCCTCAAAGAAAACCAGAATCCATGTGATAATATTCTAACCAATCAGATTGAGGCTTTAAATTAATCCAGCGGCTGAAATTGAAAGGATCCAACGGATCAGATTATGATCCGTGGGTGGTGGCGGCTGACCAATCAGGAGAAGGAAAAGAAGCACAATTAAAGGATCCAGCGGTTCAAATCTTAAGCCATCCAACGGCTTGAAGTAGCTGATCCGTGTAAAGGCATCGCTGGCCAATGAGAGGTCGACATCGCAAAGCCTTTAACGGCTCTTTCCTTCCAGCTCTGGTCCCACCGATATTCTTCATCCAATGAAAAAACAACAGAGTTTAAAGAGCAACAGTTCTTTGACAGCTTGTGGCCCCACACACATTCCATTCTAGCCAATTGAATTTCGACAACCCATTAAGGGTTTGACGATGGATCCGACAAAGAGGAGAGAGAAGCTTCCATGCAGGCCAATGGATACCTGCCACGTCATCATCTCTTCAAGAAAATAGTCCGATACCTGCAAAGCCTAAACATATCGGAAATACACACCGGAAAAACGAGGAGGTCGCCGGAAAACCGTATAACACCCATATCTCGCATAATACTCAACGAAAATTCGCGAAATTTATATGGCTGAACTCGTATGATCATCCTCTACAACCCTGGACGTTCAAAAATCTTTGAAAAAGCCTTGAACGAAGACCCAGTAAACAAGTTCGCTAACGAAAAACAAGTCCGCTAAGCTCGAACAAGTCCGCTAAAGGTCTTAGAAGTCCGCTAGGAGACACCTGAAGTTCGCTAAGGACTTAAGTCCGCTAAGACTTAAACAAGTCCGCTAAGACAAAGTTCAAGTCCGCTAAGAACAGTCAGAAGTCCGCTAAGCACATCTTCATATCTTCAAAACACTTAGAACAAATCTGAAAATGATGAACAGGAAGAAAACCCTTACTTTGATGAACTTGAATCTGCCCAGAAATGATAAGAAAACCCGTTATGATGCACGATGTGTGAAGCTAAACCATCCATGACAATGTTGTGGCCACCAACACTCCATAAGAGTAGCAAATCGGATCAAAAACTGTCTTCAAATTCTGGAAATCTTCAAGAACACGAAGAACACCATGAAACACACTAGTGTGTGTTTTTCAAGATCTGTCCAAATGCTTGAGATTCAGACAAAATGAATGCTTCCAATGGATCCAGAACGCGTTTTCCACTGAGAATCATACCTCACTTCATCCAAAAACATGAAGAATCGCCCAGAAAACCAAGAATCAAAGCTCAAAATCTTCAAAAACCCCAAATACGGGAAAAACTCTAACAGCTTCAAAAACAGCTCGGATCATCAATTTTCTCACCAGATTTGAACAAGATGAAGATAAAAATACATCTAGATGAACTCCCAAACACGAATCAAGCATCCATATCATCAGTATCCATCCAAAAACAAGAAAAATAGAAGAAAAAGTCTCAAAAAAGAGTTTTCTAATATTCACCATATTCAAGCTCAAAATCCAGATTCGAGTGACCAGATTCATCGTGAGACGAAATCTGATCCGTTATCCGCTCTGATACCATTTGTCAGGACCGATTCTCACATCAAGAATCCTGATCTTGAGTAAGAACAAAGGTTTAGATTCGAAAACTCCATAAAAATGAGAATGAAGATGAAGATGAGAAGAATCAAAGGATAATCATAAACATAAGAAAGATGATGAAAGTCGAATGATTTTATTAATCGAATGGTTACAATCAAGAAATCATGACAAACACTCTCTCATGGAAATCCATGACTCACTCTCTCTCTCTAGAATGGAATTCTCACACTCTACAAGAAAACCATCATGTCCACACTCAGAGACTCTTTCTTGTAATGGGCACCCTCACTATATATAGTGAGGGTGACTAACAACAAAAAAACATAACATAACTGAAAATTACAAGAAAGATAAATAACGTAAATATTAACTAAATCAAAGTTGATTTAATTAATCAGAAGCTTGACTCACTCAAACCGATCTTCCGTTGACTTTTACGTTGACCATCGACCCGAACGGTTGACTTTTCCGGAAAACGGTCTTCGGTCCAAGCTGCAAGCCTCGAGCATCACAACCCGCGTCTCTGAATCAATTCACATGGATTCTTTAGTCGAATGCTTCGGTAAACAGATTTGATGGCATCAGTCACATAGATTTTAAGTTCCAACATAGTCGTTGTTAACCTTGGAAACAACCTTTGGTTTCCACATTTGAAAAACTTTTGATTTTTTATCAGAACCTGAATCAGATTCAACCGGCATACTTGGTTTAGACCATGACGACTTACAAGTTGATTTGTTCTTTGAAAACCATGGTTCATAAAAAATGTGACGTTTGTTATCCACATATTTAGCAGTATTGTAAATATATGCAGTCGTCGGACAATCAGCAGCAAGATGTCCTGGTTGATGACATGCATAACAAAGTCGTTCTCGAAAAATATTTAAAAACCAGATGAATGTTCAGAATCAAAGTTATCAAAAAAATCATCAGAAGAATCATACCTAGAAGATGGACTCCTTGAAGATGATCACCTTCCAGAATAAAAAGAATCTTTCTTAGGAGGTGATTTCTTTTGAACTTTAACTTTTGAAACTTTTTCAGCTTTTTCTGGCTTCTTCGCTTGAACGAGTGCATCCGTCACCACATAACCCAAGCCTTTGTGCTTTAAACCTGAAGATTTTGATGAACTTGAAGAACCAGAAGCTTCTCTCCCCTTAGCTTCTCTAGTGAATTTTGCTTTGATATCTTTCAGTTTGTTCTTCTCCACCAAAACTTTGTCTTCTTCAGTTTCAGATGAAGTATTTGCACCACTTTTGTCAAACACTTGTTCATTTTCGAAAAAAATAGACTTTGATCTAAACTTAGGAGCTTCACCCGAAGGCTTTTCCTTCTTCTTAGACTTCTTCTTCTTCGATAAAGTGGTAAATTTTGAATAATCATGCAAATCGGCTTTAGGATCAAGCAGAGCAGATGTAACCTCAGATAAATCCACTAGTTGGGGTACCAAGTGATATCATCCTTTTTAGAACTTTCATCACTCCTATCCTTCTTGTATAAGAAATTCAGCAATGTCGGTGACAAATTGCAATTCTTTACTGGCCGTTGCAACTCCAAAATTTCTAACTTCAATTCAGAGATTTTCTGTTGAGCAACAAATACGTCTTTTTGTGACTTGATGAATTTTGCATTAAGATCATCATATTCATACGTTTGCAACTTCCGGATCTCACATTCAGCAAACAGTTCTTCAAGAACACTTTGTCTCTTCTTCTTGTAAATTTCAACATCTTTTATCAAAACTTCATTCTTATCCCTATAGAGAAAATTTTCATCTTGAAGCATAGAGATCTTTTTTTGAAGCTTCTCAATAGTCGCAGCAATTTCAACAATAAGAGCATTAACCTTTTCATACTTTTGTTGAATCGGATAACTCTTCTCAAATAGATTCTCAAAATCTTGAATTGCATCTAAAGCTTCGGCTTTGGCTTTCTCACATTCTTCAGCCAATTGAGTCTTTTCTTTCAAAACATCTTCATGAACATGAACCAATTCATTATACTTCTTTTGAAAATTATCCAATTCTTTCCTGAGCACAACAATATCTTCAATTGACAATTTAGACCTTTCCTCAAAACTTGCAATCCTCTTGGTCAGCCTTAAACATTCAAGACATCTTGATTCTTCAACTTTAACTTCTTTGACCATTGATATTGTCAAATTGGAATCAGAATCAGTCAGAATGCTATCATCATCATCATGACGAGCAGTCAAAGCAATAGTAAATGGAGCATGTTTCATTTTGCTTCAGAATCTACATTCCAGGCAAATTTATTTGGAAACTTCATTTTGTGAATGAAAAACCACATGAGCATGTTGACCAGATTTCAGCTTGTTGTCAATTGAACTTGGACATTCTCTTGCAAAGTGACCATATACCGAACACTTAAAACATTTTACCTTAGATTTGTCTAAACGACTTTCTTCTGATCTTCCTCGTTTACTGCCCGCTGCTTCTCCGGCTTCTGCTTGTAATACCTAGTTTTTCACTCAGCAATTTGGGTCTGGGTCTAGATTTAGTCCTCTACTTCCTAGAGCTTGGTTTTAGTTTCCATGGTTAAGAGGTTCAGTTTTCGGTACACTGCAAAAAGATTTTGAATCCTATGAGAAAACTACAATAGTAAAGCATTAATGACTTTCCAGTATCCTTACCACTTTCATGGTGGTCCTTAAGGAGAGCAGCCAGTTGCTCACTTTTGTTGGGCTTAGATCTTCAAAGTCCTCCAGAAAGATGGTGGCTTCCGAGGTTTTCCTTTTCTTGATAAAAGTGGATGTGAGGCGGGTCGTTAGGATCTTAGGCTTGGAAATGGGTAGCAAATTTCGAGAGAAAATGGATAGAACAAGAAACATACCCAGGTCTTAGGATAAAAGTCAGCCTTCAATCTAGGATCGTACTCTCTGATTATGGCACTAGGAGGAAACGCACCAGAATATTTGAGAGTGGCGATGTCCTGGTTATTGAATGTGCAAGATTCCTCGTCCTAAGCGATGAGAAACCCTTGATCAATAGAATCCTCGACTGTTAGAGGAGCCAGGGATGAGCTGGATCGTGTTATCTTTTTGCCCATAGTTGCAGACGAAAATCGAAAAGAAAGGAGAGGGAACTGACCTAGAAGCAGAGAGCACTCGAAGGGTTTCCGACTGTTATTCAGAAGGAAGGTAACAGGGGTTATTTATGGTAAAAGGCAACGAATTAATCGCATAGGGAGTTGAGTCGTAGTTAAATCAAAAGCTACCACACAGCCTCCATCATTATTTCGTGTGATAAGGATGAAATTTGAATTTTATAGGTATTATCTTGATCTATAACTGTCAAAATTCAGGAGGCAATTGTTAGGTCTTGTAATTCGGGATCTCAGAAGATGCTCGCAGAGTTCAGTATCCTGACAGGTTCGATATCCTGAATTACAGTTATCGACTAACCCTTTTGTTTTGTCCTTTTGTTTATATATTTGCAGGTAATATGAACGTGCAAATTGAGCCTAAGGACTCGGTCAGAGATGAGAGAACGTGGACCAGATGGACCATAACGTTCACATTGACTTAGTTGAAAAATCCCTAGGATATCTGATAGGTTGTTCATGTAATCGATCTATAAATATGAGCTCGGTGATCGAACTAATTAAGAACACACAACGTACACGAACTACCTCTGATAGCAAACAACTGTAACACTTAGCATTATTCGATCAGTCTTGCTCAACACTTGTAATTATTCTTCATATTCAATAAAGTCATTAGGCAGTAGGCTCTTCAGGCCGGCTCCCAAGATTTGTTTGTTGTGATCCTTGAGGATACTCACAGGATCTTTGTATTTTTCCCTCGTTACAGCCTCGTGTCATCATTTTATTTTATTATTTTCTTTGCCTAACTGATCAAACACATTACCTCACATTCTAATTTTGATAAAAAAATTGCTTCGGTAATTTTTGACCAAAACATGTTCTTGAAATGGAGAAGATGAGAAAATTTCGAATCTATCTACCAATCCCTTTGTGAGACGAGAGAGAAAGTAGTTGGTTTCCATCGAGATCACGTAAAGTCTTCATAAAGCTGTGAGATATGCTTTTAACTTTCAAATTCCAAATTTACATTCCACCATCGGTTTTAAGAGTTAGTGAGTCAATGCAATGAAATCTGGTACAACATGCTCTAGAATTTGTACACGTCTTAAAATTAAGAGATTTTACATGACCAAAATACCTTTGAGGCATGATGCATTATAAAGTAGTATATATATATATATATATATATATATATATATATATATATATATAGGGTTAGGATCATGCGAGAACACATATATATTACGAAAACATGAAAACACTTATGAAAACCACTATAACTTTTTCATACGTTTTTATTTTTTTTAAAGAAAAATTGCACCAAAAGTCTTAGAATTATGTTATCTTTAATTCTAGAAAAAAATTAAAAAAAAAATAACGGTTCATCTTTTTTTTTTCTTTTTTGTGTGATACACATGTGTAGCACACAGAAAAAACTCATACTTGTAATATACGTTAATATATTTTTTTATAAGTTGCACTATAAATCTTATATTTATGTTATTTTTTTGTATTTTTTTTAATGATGCACATGTGCAGCACACCAAAAAAAAATCATACATGTGGTATACATTAATGTTTTTAAACCGAAAACCCTAAATTTTATAGTTGTGTCTAAAGAAAAAAATAACATTTTATATATATTTTTTAATTCTCTATTGCACATGTGCACTATGTAGCATTATCATTATGACCATAAATGTTGTAGTGTTTTTAATAAGTTTTTTAACAAAAAGAGTGCTTTTTCGCATGATAATCCATCTTTATGCATTACTAATGATAATGATACACATGTGCAGCACACGGAAAACACACGAAACGTTAATTTTTTATTTTTTTCTAGAATTAAATATAACATAATTCTAAGACTTTTTTTGTGAATTTTATAAAAAAACACTAACGTATGAAGAAGTTATATAGGTTTTAATATTGGTTTTCACGTTTTCACGATAAAAGGTCTTTTCGCATATTCCTTACCCTATATATATATATATAGGGTAAAGATCATGTATAAAACCACATATTTTTATGAAAACCTAAAAAACTAATACTAAAACACTTATAAATTTTTCATACGTTCATATATTTTTTAAAAAATTTGCACCAAGAACCATAAAATTATGAGTTCTTGAATTCTAGAAAAAAATTTAAGAAAACTTTAACGTCTCATCATTTTTTATTAGTGCACATGTGCACTAATAATAAAACTCATACATATAGTACGCGTTAATATTTTTTTAGAAAAATCATACCAAATACATTATAATTTTGT
>JBCNJP010009951.1:0-25437 GCA_039602395.1 Deinandra increscens subsp. villosa | reverse complement strand
AGTTATCTCTGTTGTACCTTGTGTTCATGAGTAAATCCGATGCGTGACCGCTCCTATGGCCAAGTCTGGGAGTGGGCGTCACAGAATCACTCTTCGGATGTTACTGATATAATACCTAAAGACTGGAATACGCTTAACGATTTGATTAGTTCCCCTTTTTGAGTTCTTCCTAATTGATTACTCTAACGCTAAGACAAGTGGTTCACCTTTTAAGTACTTCCCACTTCAACTATCATAGTCATACTCGAAACAATCTAAGGAACCCTAAAATAGCCAGAGCTACCCTTAATAAATGCAATTAACACGACATAACAAGCTAACCATAAAACCTAGGCAATTTCCTTTTGGGACAATTATTCCTAAATTCCATTAGCTAACCCGATTACCCAAAAATCCATTACCTTTTGGGTCTCTGGAGAGGCAGAACATTACAATCAAAGAAACAAATATTAATTAAAAACTATGGCTCGGGACGTCTCCTAAATAACTCTTCGGTTACCAACCCTAAAGCTAGTGACTTTAGAAAAATTACCCAACCCAAAAGACATTTGAAGACAATCTAAGCATTAACTAATATTCAAAACCCTAATTATAACATGCATATGCATACAATTGCATAAATTGAAAAAATTTAATATAATATCAATCCATCACACAATTGTCATAAATCTAAGAAAAGTCGAAAAACACTAACTATTCATCAAGTGGTCTAAGTGGTAGCAAAATATTCACAAACACGAACAAAAACGAAATTAAAGATACTGTTTATCGTAAAAAAAAGAAAATTAATCTAGCTACTAGCCTGTCTACTACTAGCTTGCTAAATAATTATCTTAGATTTTTTTAACGTGCCTGGCTGTTTGCTTGGTTTCATTTTCGACTTTCTTTTTCTCCGTCGAATGCTTCGGCCCATCCCGAGTTCTTTCCGAATTGTTTTCGCCGTCTCTCTTCTTTTTACCGATTGTTCTCTGCCGCTGACCTAATAATAATTTTATTGATGTTAGCCCCCTTATTTCTTTCAAGGCCACGTGGGCATGAGAACACCACAAAATAAAGTGTAAAGCCCAACATAATTCTCTTGCTTAAAGCTTCTTCGCAAGTCCCTTAAATCAGCCCATATACACATATAGTGATCCAATTAAATCGAGCTGACATCAACTAATGAATTAGAGAAAACTAATTGTCTAATTCTACACAACCTCCATCGTTTGTAATTCTATCTAATGTACTCCACAACTCCAAAATCAATGGACATCGATTGTTGATTAAGACGTCTTGTTATTTAGTCTTTGACTCAATTGCACCACCTTAACGTGTCGTCTCATAAAAACTATAAATATTAAATTTAACAATTAAGTCTCAATTACTCAAAACCAACAAAAAAACAAATGAAAACGAATCAAAACATAACTTAAAATGGTACACAATACAAAGGAAAAGAGATGTATTTTACAACACATAATACCCTAACATCATTCTTTTTATCTTCATATCTTCACCTTTTATATTTATTTTAAGATTGAATTATTTATTATAGTAATCTCTTTATTTTTACTATCTTATTATCAACACTAGATATCGCGAACACAAAGATTATCGGGGATAATGCGGACATCCAAAAACAGTTGCATTGCCATAACGAACTAAATTGCTTAAAATATTGAGCCTACGACTAAAAGTTATGTTAAAATGTACCTATTATACCACAAACTCTTGTGATAAGTTCTTTGAGGTTGAAGATAAAAGTATAAAGCAGATCTATGTTACATAACACGCTTATAAAAGAGCTATCAAATCAACTACCAAATCAGCAAATTTATGTTACATACCTGTATCCTCTCGCGCCCTCTGAAATGAAAGAGTTATCAAATCAGCTGCAAGAACTTCTTGACAAGGGTTTTATCAGACCCAGCTTTTCCCCGTGGGGAACTCCCGTGTTATTTGTTAAGTAAAAAGATGGATCTTTCAGGATGTGTATCGACTATCAGAGCTGAACAAGTTAACGGTGAAGAACTGCTACCCTCTCTCGAGAATCGACGATCTATTCAACCAATTACAAGGGTTAAGCCACTACTCCAAGATCGACCTACGTTCGGGTTACCATCAACTTAGGGTTCGCGATGAAGATGTTGCCAAGACCGCCTTTAAGACTCCCTACGGCCACTACGAGTTCCTGGTGATGCCTTTTGGTTTAACAAACGCGCCTGCTGTATTCATGGATTTGATGAATCGGGTGTATAAACCATATCTAGACAAGTTTGTGATCACGTTCATCGATGACATTTTGATCTACTCCCCTAGTAAGAAAGAATATGAGCAACATTTGAAACTGATTCTAGAGTTGCTGAAGAAGGAGAAGTTGTTCGTGAAGTTTTATAAATGTGATTTTTGGATTCGTGAAGTTCATTTTCTAAGCCACGTGATCAACGATCGTGGTATCATGACGGCCCTACCAAGATTAAAGCCATCAAAGACTGGAGCACTCCCACAACCCCTTATGAAATCCGTCAATTCCTCAGTCTCGCTGGCTAGTACCGAAGATTCATCGAGAACTTCTCCAAGATAGCCCAGGCCCTTGAGCACGCTGACTTAGAAGGACAATAAGTTTATTTGGAATGAGAAGTCTGAAAACGCCTTTCATACGTTGAAGCAGAAGTTGTGTGACACCCCGATTCTGTTTGTCACACCCCGGTCCTTAGGAGGCCGATATGTCAAGGATCGTATCCGTTTAACAAGAAAAAATGAATACTTTTATTAACTTTTAAAGATACAAATTACAAACAAGGAAATGAAATACAACATTTTTAAATAAAGTTAAATCTAAGGCGGAAGCTATTGGTCTTCTAAGGGTTTATTCATGTGTGCGCAAGGCAATCTACGGTTAATCTTCGTGTCCAAGTCTTCAATTATCTAGGTACCTAATAGATGCTTGATATGCATCAAATTATACATATTGTTCTATCAAATACCCTCTCGCGTTTCGGTTTAATTCTGATTAACTAACGGCTAAAACAAAGGCATATTGTCTTCTTTTTAGTTTATCAGGGTAAATACAGTCAAGATCACAAATGGAGCAAAAAATAGGCAAAAAGAGATGAAAATCAACAAGTTCCTGATTTTTTTACTTTAGCACGGCCCGTGCCTGACAAGGCACAACCCTGTGCCCATCATCCGGAAGCTTCCTTAGGGCTGACTCAGCAACTGAATGGAACGAACCGGTGCCACTGACAAACATGACCCCGTGCTACTGACGCCTGTCAAGCACGACCCCATACCACTTTAGTAAATGTGATTTTTGGATTCGTGTCTTCTTTGTTAATGGCGCTTTCTGGTTATTTCGTATCCTTCGCACGGAAAAAGCCTTTTGTGCAATAAGTTTCCCATAATATATATGTTGGATCAGGCCCCAATCACCCAATCTATAACTCTAGCAAACTTTGATATATATATGAGTTATAAATTTGCGATGAAGATCAAATAGAAAATAATGTATATATAGTGAGGGAGGTCGAGACTTTTGTAAAGGGAAAAAGCTGCACTATATTTACTAAAGTGATGGCTATTTATAGCCTTACAAGATAAATAAACGTGGATCCACTAACACCACAAAAACCCCTAAATATTACCTAAAGAACCGGTATCTAAATGACCCACTCCACCAACTACAAATGCATGAAATTCGGTCAACAACCTCACTATTTTTTCTTTATTTAACATATGTGGAAAATAAACACTTGGATCCAAATAATACAAAGTTATTTGATCCATAACTCATTACCCATGTCAAGATTAAACCCAGCAATATATATATATATATATATATATATATATATATATATATAGTGTTAGGATATATTGATAACTTTTTGTTTTGAGAACCATTCTAAGCCACTCTTTTTCAAGAAGGGGGGGGGGGGGGGAGATTTCCTTATATATAACTTGTGTTCAGAATGGTTCTCAAAAGTTTTCAAAATAAAATGGTTCTCAGATGAACCCCCTATATATATATATATAGAGAGAGATGAAAGATATGGTACAAAGGAATATTTTCGTGAGAAGTGTAGGAAGGCATCTCAACCATTAAATAAGAAATCAATGGTTTAGATTTAGTTTAGATTTAATTCAAAAATAATAAAGGAATTTAAAACGTGAAAAGTGTCACACCCCCAAAAATCCACTCATGTATGTGTATTCGTGATACTCGAACATCTGCAACCTGAGAAATAACATGCTAAAAAGTGTCAACACGAAGGTTGGTTAGTTCACAAGTTTATCAGTTCGATCATAAATAGTTCCATTTTAATGTAAATCGACTGTTCAATAACAGTCCCAGTTCAGTGTAAAATAACTGTTCATCGACAATTCAAGTTTAAGTTCAAGGTTGACTGTTCAACAACAATTTAAGTTCATGTTCAAGTTCAGTTCAAGGTTGACTGTTCAACAACAATTCAAGTTCAGTTTGAGATCACGATAAAAGATATACAATAGATAGCTAGGCTATTTTCAAGAAATCTAGGCACGTTCATAGTTACTGAAGCTCGACCGTTAAGTTTTGCCTCGTTAAGACTAAGGACCATTATAACACTCGTTCGATATCCAATCAAGTCGCCGTGAGTGACCCGGGTGGGGCTTGTCAGACCCAGTAGTACTATTCCATAACTTCCCGCTAAATACGATTACTAACAGTAACATTCAAGAGAGGACTTTTCAATATCCGTGTGCTCGAGTATTCAGGTAATATGATTATCAAAACAGTTAAAGTTCATGCATGTTAATCTCCCCCAATAGGATTGGAAATAGTAAAATGGGGCCGTGAAACTCACCTTAGGGTGCACAGCAAATCCAAATAATCAACAACAACAAATATAGCAAATAGCAGCTTGTTCTACCAAACACCTAACAAGCATAATAAGTTAAGTGTGTGTGCAATTGAAACGACTAAGTCTAGACCGATGGTAAAATTAAATAATATCAAGCTATGACTTGACGAAGGTTTAATAAATCCAAAACGAGACGGAGGTTGGCATATTGCCAAGATCATAGTAATTGCGAAAGTCGACGAAAGAAGAATAATTTTATCGACCAAAAATAGACGTTCATGAAATCGAATACTAAAACGTGTATATATATACATAACCAAATATATAATTATAGCAATAACATATACTCAAATGTACCTGCATTTTTATACATATATTTATTTATTTAAGTAAATATACAACTCTAACGTGTAGAGGGTTGATATCGGACGACACGACAAACTATATCATTCGTATACATGGAATTCTATAAATATAAGGGTTATAAAAACGTTCGTTTTATATTTTCCAAATACGTATATAAATATTTTTCCAAATATGTATTCTTTTGCAAATCACCTTCAAATAACCAATATTTTATATGATAATTCATATTATATAACCACGAGATAAAAATAAAACGAAGATAACACGGTTTACAAGACCGGATTCCTACGTTACAAAACGACATATAAGACAATTGGTGATAGGTTTCGGGTCAAACAAGTTCATACAAACAAAAATAAAAATAAATCAGTGAAAAACAGAGGTCACAGGGTTTAAACCCATGACCTCTGTGTGCAAATGCTAGTGACCAAACGACTAGGTTGTTGATTAATTTGGTTAAGAGATCGGGAAAAATGAATTTTGTTTAGTCGGTGAACAAGGAAACCAATGGAAAAATAATTAAAACAGTTTCGCTTTACGAGATTAAAACCGGGCGACCTCGCGGATCACAGGTGGCGTGCTTGGCCACTGGGCTAGTACCCGAGTTTGGTTTAAATCCCAAACTCAATTATTTTATCAATTATTAGACAGTCATCATCTTCCTCATACAAACCCTAAACTCGTCGGAATTATCTTCCCATCACCGGAATATCGTGAAGACGGATCCGATTGAATAGAAAGCAACAAAAAACATAAATGATTGATTGCCTCAAGTCGAAGATGCAATATGGTGAGTTTTTTATGCAACCGAATGCGAATCTCAAACGCGAACACCAAACAAACGGTCACGATTTGTAGTTTCGATGACCTCCGGTTCCTCGAAAATGGCTCACGATCACAGAGAAGTGATCTTTGGTGCTCGAAGGTGGTGATGTTTTGCCGGAAATCTCAATTTTTCGGTGGTTTTTTTTACCGGCGACGTGAGAAAAAAAAACGAGAGGAAACGAGAGAGAGTTGCGGCGTGTTTGTGACTCAAAAGGGTGCTCCAATAATTTGAGGGAATTGTTTTACTGAATCAATGAGGTGATACGGAGAGATCGAAACCGGCGACTGTAATGAATTCGTAACCGACGAGAACTCAAATAAACTTTTCGGCTTTGGCCAAATTGATCCCTCACATGATTTCACAGGAGGCCACAAGGTTATGATAATTACAGGTCGAGTCCTTGCAAGTTTGTTTAGTAAATGGAAGTTTAGAAGTTGGCAATATCTATCCCTTGAAGTTTAAAAACATTAACAGACACATAACGGAGTTAACGAGAAGCATCCCGGATGATGACTAACTAAAATAAGTCAAAAAAATATATTTCACGTGACGTTTATAAAATGTAAACCCTAGATAATCACATAAAATCGCGAATATAAATCTATAAATATATATACTTTGAGTTCACATAAAATCACAGATATAAATCTATAATTTATATAACTAAAACTCACATAAATTCATAGAATAATACATTAGTTATATGACACTTGTCACATAAAATCATAACTTCAATTGTCACATAAAATGACAAAACGTTCACATGAAATCGTGACATATGATTTACATAAAATCATAGAATATCAAACGTTTAGACTCAAGTGCATGCCCGTATTTCCAAAGGTTAACACAAGTCAAACACATAAATTTTCACACAATATTAATAAGAGTTTAGGTTTAGGTTAAATCAAGGAAGACCTGAAAAGACGGATTATCACAAAAAGAGTTGCAGGAGTAGAATTGTTAAAGCCACATGTCACACCCCCAATTTCCACTAACAGAGTTTTACCGTGTGGGGTGTGAACCAGACCAGGACCCGAGTCATTAGTTACATCAAACATAAGTTAAGGGTTCAAAATGTAAATATATTTCCAAACGAGAAATATCAAAACCAGAGTTAAAGTTTAGCGGAAGCTCATGAAAGTTATGTTGCGCAAAACAAGCGCCCGATAAGTAAATAATAGTTCGAGTTAAAGGTTTTAAAAGCAAGTTCCAAAAAATAGAAGTTTTAACCAAAGTACGTGCCCAAAAATCCGATACTCCTAGCGTCCTGCAAAACATGCATAAGAGCAAGTGTCAACTAATGTTGGTGAGTTCACATAAGCACATAAGTATAACTAGTAAAATTATGTAGTACGAATACAATACTCTTTATTCGTATGTAAGTATGTATATTACAAGTACAATCCATATCGTAGGTAGCGAGCCTAAGTTCATGTCACTAAAACGTTCGCAACCGAAGCTGATCAATTAGTTGTAGGAATAATCCTTACGTGGTTTGCTTTCCCCGTGTCTGCTCGATCACGGTAAGTTAGGCTGACATTGTCCTCAGTCCGACTGCCAGTCGGGTGGTGCATCTCGTGCCCGCTGAGTGGGGTTTGTCAGAACCCAGTGGTACTACCCAATATCCCCTCGCTATATGCTATTAACGGTTCGATAAGTAAGGACTTGAATGATAAAGCATTTTACGTGAACATGTGATATATACTGGATTTCTACTTTAATCATACATAAAAGTTGTCGTGTTATCACCCTAAACCCGGGTGTAACGTGTTTGCGTGTCTTATCGTCCAAACCCGGACGTAACGTAAAATGATGTGTAACTCACCTTAGGGTGCGCTGCTACAATTTAGTAAGACTTCAAGCCTTGCGTAACAACCGAGCACCTATTGATTTCACATACGTAAGTGTGTGTCCACACATGAGTAACATAGCCTAGACGACAGTATTAGATCAAGTAATTCCATATATGACGTAGGTGACAATTTCAATATGTGATAAAAATCGTTTGTTCGGAAGCAGTAAAAATGATATTTAATCGAGGACACGAAGATTTACAAAAATCATTGTGCGTATGTTATTCCAAATAATGAATGTAGGGATCATCGGGTAAATATATATATTTTCGTAAATATAAATATCGAGGCGTAGTCGAAAGTGTGAAAAATAAAACGTCCTAAATATATATTTATATGCCGTGTTAAAATTCAAGAGTTTAAAGAACATCTTTAAAACGTTCATATGACAATAAATTAAATGTATATATATTTATATATATTTCTATGTTTAAAACAATTTTTATTAATAATAACGAAATCATTGAATTTTTAAATTTATTTAAATCATAACGCTTTCAGGATATAAACGTTCAACGAGAACCCTAACGGGTTTTCGTAAACTTCGCGGGTCGTGATTTAACAATCGTGAAATAGTAGTTTTGGGTTTTTGGACATGAAATGCTTGAAAAAAAAAAATAAACAAAACAGCAAAAATGAGGGTCACGGGACTCGAACCCATGACCTCTAGGTTGAAACACGACTAACTAACCATTGGGGCAATGGCTTGTTTGCAATAGAAAATAAAAAGGGAGGTTTGTGGTGATTTTGAAATCTTTTCTACTAGTGTCTTGATATCGCTGGAAAGCATTATAGCTAATCAGCATAGTATAGACTGGTTCAAAGGCTTAAGGGAAACAAATAAAAAGGAATCCTGTGGTGGTAGAGGTTCGAACCCCAGACCTCTAGGTCTCAAATCAAAGCGCCAACCAACTTCGCTACCTGTACACTTGTGTTGCCATGCGGTTACTTGAATATATATCCAGTCACCACCTGCCATCACCTTCTTCCCCACAACTCTGATGACCGGAGTTTTATTCGGTCACCGGAAAATCGCGAAATCAGAGACAAAGTGAAGGGTAATGTGAGATTAACATAGAGAAATGGTTACCTCGAATTGGAGATGAGTTTTGTCACGTTTTAGATGCCGAAAAAGAAACCGAAAATATCGACTCCGACGCTTGACGTTGTTCCGTTCTCCAAATCGACGCTTGACGTTGGGTGATCATTAAATATGTTTGTGTGATTATCATCAAACTCACTCGGACAGTTTTACCCTTACTTTGCACATTCGCACGAAAAAAAAAAGATCTTTATACCATAACTTTTCCATATATATATATATATGTATATATATATATATAGAGGAGATCATTTGAGAACCAATTGGTTTTGAGAACTTTTAAGAACAATTATATGCCACTAGTTTATATATATGGAAACCCCCACATGAATTATAGTGGTCCCACCTGAAATTAGTGGTTGAAATTTGATCCTAAAAAATTCTCAAAATAAAAAGTTATTATTTGAATATATATATATATATATATATATATATATATATATATATAGGGGAATGATCCTGCAAAAACACCTTTTTTTTGTGAGAACTGCATAAAGAAATCTTAAAACCTATATAATTTTTTCATGCGTTAATATTTTTTAAAAAAAAATTGCACCAATAGTCTTAAAATTATGTTATCTCTAATCCTATAAAAGTTTTAAAAAACTTAACGCTTTTTTAATTTTTTTATTACTTTTTTGTGTGGTGCACACGTGCATCACAAAAAAAAACTCATACTTTTAGTATGAGTTAATATTTTTTTCTTAGTCGCACCATATGTCATATATTTTCATCATTTTTTGTGTTTTTATTGAATGATGCACATGTACATCATACCAAAAAAAAAACCCTCATACATGTGATATACACTAATAAGTTTAAAAAGAAATTGCACCATAAATATTATAGTTGTGTTATCTTTAGATTTAAAGAAAAAAAAACATTTTATAACTTTTTTTAATTATATGATGCACATGTGCATCACAGGAAAAAAAAACTATAAGTTTTTTTTAAATTTTGTTCCAGAATTAAAGATAACGTAAGTCTAAGACTTTTGGCGCAAATTTTATGAAAATCGTTAACGTATGAAAAAGTTACGTGGGTTTTGATATGTGTTTTCGAAGTTTTCACAAAAAAAAATGTGTTTTCGCAGGATCCTAACCGATATAAGTTTTTTTTTTTAATTTTGAAATGAAAGCGTTTTTAATAGATTGAAATGAAAATTTTAGAAAATTGTCGTTCTTATTTTTTTTTTGTTATGCATGATTTTTAGGAACATCATGCGTAACTAGAGTTATTTGTTGCGTTATTTTGTTTTCACAACTACGCCCTGGTTAGTGTCTATAGTTGTAAAGAAGAAGCCTTTAGAGAATTTTTTTAGGTAGTTGCATGTTTTTTTTTGTTTTTGTGTGCGTGATTTTTTGAGATTGGTTTTAGTTTTTGCTTTTATTTTTTAGATAGTTTGCGTGATTTTTGTTGTGTGCGCATGATTTGGGTACTGGTTTTAGTTTTTGCTTTGATTTTTAGATAGGTGCGTGAGTTTTTGTTGTATGTGCGTGATTTGGATACTGGGTTAGTGTTATCTTTGATTTTTTAGATAGGTGCGTGATTATTGTTTGTGTGTGCATGATTTGGATACTGGTTTTAGTGTTTTCGTTGATTTATTAGATAGGTGCGTGTTTTTTGTCTTGTGTTCGTTAAAAAGTAAGGGTGCATTATTTATTTTGAATACATGCGTTTTTTATTAAAGTGTAAGACAGTTAGATTTGTGTTTTTTGGAGTTTTTTTAACGTGTATGCGTGATTTTTATTTCAAATATGCGTAATTTGTTAAAATGTTAAAGGCTGCGTTGTTTTTTTGTTCTATGCGTAAAATTTTTTTGCGTTTTCTGTGTATCATTTAAAGTTGAAAAGACTTAATACCCCTTTTAATGACTTCGCGTCCTTTTTTTTTAAATTAATTAAGCGTGTTTCATTTTTAGCGACGTCAGATTAAAAAAAACTCCATATGAGCGGTCGAGATCCATTCGCACACTTCGCACGGAAAAGCCATTTGTACAATAACTTTGCCATATATATATATATATATATATATATACATATATATATATATATATATACACATATATAGGGAAAGGATCATGCGAAAACGCATATATTTTGCGAAAACGCGAAAACCATCTTAAAACCAACATAACTTTTTCATACGTTAGTATATTTTTTTAAAAATTTCACCAAAAGTCTTATAATTATGTTATCTTTAATTCTATAAAAATAAAAAATAAAAAGTTAACATTTTTTTATTTTTTATTTTTTTGTGATATACATGTGTACCACAAAAAAAAACTCATACTTTAGTATGAGTTAATATTTGTTTTCTCTAAGACGCACCATATGTGTTATATTTCTGTCATTTTTTTTTTGTGTTTTTTTTTATGATACACATGTACAACCACACCAAAAAAAACCCTCATATATGTGGTATACATTAGTAGTTTTAAAAGAAAATTGCACCATAAGTCTTATAGTTATGTTATCTTTATATCTAATGAAAAAATAACACTTTATAACTTTTTTTAATTATATGTTGCACATGTGCACTATGTTTCATTATCATTAGTACCATAAATGTTTACGTGTTTTTAATATGTTTTTAACATAAGGAATGTTTTTAGAAATGATAATTCGTTTTTGTGCAGTAGTAATGATGATGATATACACGTGTATCACACGTGATACACATGTGTATCACACAGGAAAAAAAACCGTTACTTTTTTTTAATATTTGTTTCCAGAATTGAAGATAACGTAATTCTAAGACATTTGGCGTCAATTTTATGAAAAAACATTAACGTATGAAGAAGTTATGTAGGTTTTAATATTGGTTTTCGCGTTTTCGCAATATAAAGGGTTTTCGCAGGATCCTTCCCTTAAAACCAACATAACTTTTTCATACGTTAATATATTTTTTAAAATTTTTCACCAAAAGTCTTATAATTATCACTACTAGAAAAAGAGCCTTTCTTGACGCGCGAACGATGACGCACGTTGTTTAATGACGCGCAAAAAACGAGTGTCATAAAAAAACTGTCAAGAATTGTAATATCTTAAGGTTACATGATGCGTATTTCTGCGCGTCATAAAACTTATGTCATAAATTTAAAAAAAAAACACGGAGTACAAATTTTAAGTACGCGTCATCCCGTTTCCGTCGTTTTATATTTGTATTTTTCCCGCTAGAAATTTCAGTTCCCCCTTCACCAAAACTTGAAATCGCACCCTCAAATCCCTCCATCTTCACCAAATCTTCACATACCTCAAATCAATTCCCGCTCACATCTCAAATCTCTCAAATCGACTTCCCCAAATCTTCACCATACCCCAAATCGATTTCTGCGAGAAGAAAATTAGGGCACCAAAATTTCTGCGAGAAGAAAATTAGGGTACCAAATTTCTCGACCATCTCTACTCAAATTGATTCCCGCTCACATCTCCATCATCTCTGCGAGAAGAAAAGTAGGGCACCATGCCTCCACCGCGACCTAATATCCATCGACCTCACTTCCACTGTTCCACAGCGACCATGCCTCCATCATTCAACGCAACCTCACATCTATCGCAATCTCCCATTAATTTTATTAACTGTCGATTTGGTGAGCGTTTTTTTGTATCTGGTATGTGATTCAACCGATTATATTAGGTGGTTAGGTTTCATTGTTTATATCAGTCTTCACACATCAGGGCAGCTCGCACATCCTGTACTTTTGACTTCCGGATTCCATTTTTAGGTGCGTAATAATTTGTAAAATCGGACTATGCATGATCGACTTCGACAAATTATTACGCACCTAAAAATGGAATCCGGAAGTCAAAAGTACAGGATGTGCGAGCTGCCCTGATGTGTGAAGACTGATATAAACAATGAAACCTAACCACCTAATATAATCGGTTGAATCACATACCAGATACAAAAAAACGCTCACCAAATCGACAGTTAATAAAATTAATGGGAGATTGCGATAGATGTGAGGTTGCGTTGAATGATGGAGGCATGGTCGCTGTGGAACAGTGGAAGTGAGGTCGATGGATATTAGGTCGCGGTGGAGGCATGGTGCCCTACTTTTCTTCTCGCAGAGATGATGGAGATGTGAGCGGGAGATCAATTTGAGTAGAGATGGTCGAGAAATTTGGTACCCTAATTTTCTTCTCGCAGAAATTTTGGTGCCCTAATTTTCTTCTCGCAGAAATCGATTTGGGGTATGGTGAAGATTTGGGGAAGTCGATTTGAGAGATTTGAGATGTGAGCGGGAATTGATTTGAGGTATGTGAAGATTTGGTGAAGATGGGGAGGGATTTGAGGGTGCGATTTCAAGTTTTGGTGAAGGGGGAACTGAAATTTCTAGCGGGAAAAATACAAATATAAAACGACGGAAACGGGATGACGCGTACTTAAAATTTGTACTCCGTGTTTTTTTTTAAATTTATGACATAAGTTTTATGACGCGCAGAAATACGCATCATGTAACCTTAAGATATTACAATTCTTGACAGTTTTTTTATGACACTCGTTTTTTGCGCGTCATTAAACAACGTGCGTCATCGTTCGCGCGTCAAGAAAGGCTCTTTTTCTAGTAGTGATAATTATAAGACTTTTGGTGAAAAATTTTAAAAAATATATTAACGTATGAAAAAGTTATGTTGGTTTTAAGGGAAGGATCCTGCGAAAACCCTTTATATTGCGAAAACGCGAAAACCAATATTAAAACCTACATAACTTCTTCATACGTTAATGTTTTTTCATAAAATTGACGCCAAATGTCTTAGAATTACGTTATCTTCAATTCTGGAAACAAATATTAAAAAAAAGTAACGGTTTTTTTTCCTGTGTGATACACATGTGTATCACGTGTGATACACGTGTATATCATCATCATTACTACTGCACAAAAACGAATTATCATTTCTAAAAACATTCCTTATGTTAAAAACATATTAAAAACACGTAAAACATTTATGGTACTAATGATAATGAAACATAGTGCACATGTGCAACATATAATTAAAAAAAGTTATAAAGTGTTATTTTTTCATTAGATATAAAGATAACATAACTATAAGACTTATGGTGCAATTTTCTTTTAAAACTACTAATGTATACCACATATATGAGGGTTTTTTTTGGTGTGGTTGTACATGTGTATCATAAAAAAAAACACAAAAAAAAAATGACAGAAATATAACACATATGGTGCGTCTTAGAGAAAACAAATATTAACTCATACTAAAGTATGAGTTTTTTTTTGTGGTACACATGTATATCACAAAAAAATAAAAAATAAAAAAATGTTAACTTTTTATTTTTTATTTTTATAGAATTAAAGATAACATAATTATAAGACTTTTGGTGAAATTTTTAAAAAAATATACTAACGTATGAAAAAGTTATGTTGGTTTTAAGATGGTTTTCGCGTTTTCGCAAAATATATGCGTTTTCGCATGATCCTTTCCCTATATATGTGTATATATATATATATATATATGTATATATATATATATATATATATATATGGCAAAGTTATTGTACAAATGGCTTTTCCGTGCGAAGTGTGCGAATGGATCTCGACCGCTCATATGGAGTTTTTTTTAATCTGACGTCGCTAAAAATGAAACACGCTTAATTAATTTAAAAAAAAAGGACGCGAAGTCATTAAAAGGGGTATTAAGTCTTTTCAACTTTAAATGATACACAGAAAACGCAAAAAAATTTTACGCATAGAACAAAAAAACAACGCAGCCTTTAACATTTTAACAAATTACGCATATTTGAAATAAAAATCACGCATACACGTTAAAAAAACTCCAAAAAACACAAATCTAACTGTCTTACACTTTAATAAAAAACGCATGTATTCAAAATAAATAATGCACCCTTACTTTTTAACGAACACAAGACAAAAAACACGCACCTATCTAATAAATCAACGAAAACACTAAAACCAGTATCCAAATCATGCACACACAAACAATAATCACGCACCTATCTAAAAAATCAAAGATAACACTAACCCAGTATCCAAATCACGCACATACAACAAAAACTCACGCACCTATCTAAAAATCAAAGCAAAAACTAAAACCAGTACCCAAATCATGCGCACACAACAAAAATCACGCAAACTATCTAAAAAATAAAAGCAAAAACTAAAACCAATCTCAAAAAATCACGCACACAAAAACAAAAAAAAACATGCAACTACCTAAAAAAATTCTCTAAAGGCTTCTTCTTTACAACTATAGACACTAACCAGGGCGTAGTTGTGAAAACAAAATAACGCAACAAATAACTCTAGTTACGCATGATGTTCCTAAAAATCATGCATAACAAAAAAAAAATAAGAACGACAATTTTCTAAAATTTTCATTTCAATCTATTAAAAACGCTTTCATTTCAAAATTAAAAAAAAAAACTTATATCGGTTAGGATCCTGCGAAAACACATTTTTTTTTGTGAAAACTTCGAAAACACATATCAAAACCCACGTAACTTTTTCATACGTTAACGATTTTTCATAAAATTTGCGCCAAAAGTCTTAGACTTACGTTATCTTTAATTCTGGAACAAAATTTAAAAAAAACTTATAGTTTTTTTTTCCTGTGATGCACATGTGCATCATATAATTAAAAAAAGTTATAAAATGTTTTTTTTTCTTTAAATCTAAAGATAACACAACTATAATATTTATGGTGCAATTTCTTTTTAAACTTATTAGTGTATATCACATGTATGAGGGTTTTTTTTTTGGTATGATGTACATGTGCATCATTCAATAAAAACACAAAAAATGATGAAAATATATGACATATGGTGCGACTAAGAAAAAAATATTAACTCATACTAAAAGTATGAGTTTTTTTTGTGATGCACGTGTGCACCACACAAAAAAGTAATAAAAAAATTAAAAAAGCGTTAAGTTTTTTAAAACTTTTATAGGATTAGAGATAACATAATTTTAAGACTATTGGTGCAATTTTTTTTTAAAAAATATTAACGCATGAAAAAATTATATAGGTTTTAAGATTTCTTTATGCAGTTCTCACAAAAAAAAGGTGTTTTTGCAGGATCATTCCCCTATATATATATATATATATATATATATATATATATATATATTCAAATAATAACTTTTTATTTTGAGAATTTTTTAGGATCAAATTTCAACCACTAATTTCAGGTGGGACCACTATAATTCATGTGGGGGTTTCCATATATATAAACTAGTGGCATATAATTGTTCTTAAAAGTTCTCAAAACCAATTGGTTCTCAAATGATCTCCTCTATATATATATATATACATATATATATATATATGGAAAAGTTATGGTATAAAGATCTTTTTTTTTCGTGCGAATGTGCAAAGTAAGGGTAAAACTGTCCGAGTGAGTTTGATGATAATCACACAAACATATTTAATGATCACCCAACGTCAAGCGTCGATTTGGAGAACGGAACAACGTCAAGCGTCGGAGTCGATATTTTCGGTTTCTTTTTCGGCATCTAAAACGTGACAAAACTCATCTCCAATTCGAGGTAACCATTTCTCTATGTTAATCTCACATTACCCTTCACTTTGTCTCTGATTTCGCGATTTTCCGGTGACCGAATAAAACTCCGGTCATCAGAGTTGTGGGGAAGAAGGTGATGGCAGGTGGTGACTGGATATATATTCAAGTAACCGCATGGCAACACAAGTGTACAGGTAGCGAAGTTGGTTGGCGCTTTGATTTGAGACCTAGAGGTCTGGGGTTCGAACCTCTACCACCACAGGATTCCTTTTTATTTGTTTCCCTTAAGCCTTTGAACCAGTCTATACTATGCTGATTAGCTATAATGCTTTCCAGCGATATCAAGACACTAGTAGAAAAGATTTCAAAATCACCACAAACCTCCCTTTTTATTTTCTATTGCAAACAAGCCATTGCCCCAATGGTTAGTTAGTCGTGTTTCAACCTAGAGGTCATGGGTTCGAGTCCCGTGACCCTCATTTTTGCTGTTTTGTTTATTTTTTTTTTTCAAGCATTTCATGTCCAAAAACCCAAAACTACTATTTCACGATTGTTAAATCACGACCCGCGAAGTTTACGAAAACCCGTTAGGGTTCTCGTTGAACGTTTATATCCTGAAAGCGTTATGATTTAAATAAATTTAAAAATTCAATGATTTCGTTATTATTAATAAAAATTGTTTTAAACATAGAAATATATATAAATATATATACATTTAATTTATTGTCATATGAACGTTTTAAAGATGTTCTTTAAACTCTTGAATTTTAACACGGCATATAAATATATATTTAGGACGTTTTATTTTTCACACTTTCGACTACGCCTCGATATTTATATTTACGAAAATATATATATTTACCCGATGATCCCTACATTCATTATTTGGAATAACATACGCACAATGATTTTTGTAAATCTTCGTGTCCTCGATTAAATATCATTTTTACTGCTTCCGAACAAACGATTTTTATCACATATTGAAATTGTCACCTACGTCATATATGGAATTACTTGATCTAATACTGTCGTCTAGGCTATGTTACTCATGTGTGGACACACACTTACGTATGTGAAATCAATAGGTGCTCGGTTGTTACGCAAGGCTTGAAGTCTTACTAAATTGTAGCAGCGCACCCTAAGGTGAGTTACACATCATTTTACGTTACGTCCGGGTTTGGACGATAAGACACGCAAACACGTTACACCCGGGTTTAGGGTGATAACACGACAACTTTTATGTATGATTAAAGTAGAAATCCAGTATATATCACATGTTCACGTAAAATGCTTTATCATTCAAGTCCTTACTTATCGAACCGTTAATAGCATATAGCGAGGGGATATTGGGTAGTACCACTGGGTTCTGACAAACCCCACTCAGCGGGCACGAGATGCACCACCCGACTGGCAGTCGGACTGAGGACAATGTCAGCCTAACTTACCGTGATCGAGCAGACACGGGGAAAGCAAACCACGTAAGGATTATTCCTACAACTAATTGATCAGCTTCGGTTGCGAACGTTTTAGTGACATGAACTTAGGCTCGCTACCTACGATATGGATTGTACTTGTAATATACATACTTACATACGAATAAAGAGTATTGTATTCGTACTACATAATTTTACTAGTTATACTTATGTGCTTATGTGAACTCACCAACATTAGTTGACACTTGCTCTTATGCATGTTTTGCAGGACGCTAGGAGTATCGGATTTTTGGGCACGTACTTTGGTTAAAACTTCTATTTTTTGGAACTTGCTTTTAAAACCTTTAACTCGAACTATTATTTACTTATCGGGCGCTTGTTTTGCGCAACATAACTTTCATGAGCTTCCGCTAAACTTTAACTCTGGTTTTGATATTTCTCGTTTGGAAATATATTTACATTTTGAACCCTTAACTTATGTTTGATGTAACTAATGACTCGGGTCCTGGTCTGGTTCACACCCCACACGGTAAAACTCTGTTAGTGGAAATTGGGGGTGTGACATGTGGCTTTAACAATTCTACTCCTGCAACTCTTTTTGTGATAATCCGTCTTTTCAGGTCTTCCTTGATTTAACCTAAACCTAAACTCTTATTAATATTGTGTGAAAATTTATGTGTTTGACTTGTGTTAACCTTTGGAAATACGGGCATGCACTTGAGTCTAAACGTTTGATATTCTATGATTTTATGTAAATCATATGTCACGATTTCATGTGAACGTTTTGTCATTTTATGTGACAATTGAAGTTATGATTTTATGTGACAAGTGTCATATAACTAATGTATTATTCTATGAATTTATGTGAGTTTTAGTTATATAAATTATAGATTTATATCTGTGATTTTATGTGAACTCAAAGTATATATATTTATAGATTTATATTCGCGATTTTATGTGATTATCTAGGGTTTACATTTTATAAACGTCACGTGAAATATATTTTTTTGACTTATTTTAGTTAGTCATCATCCGGGATGCTTCTCGTTAACTCCGTTATGTGTCTGTTAATGTTTTTAAACTTCAAGGGATAGATATTGCCAACTTCTAAACTTCCATTTACTAAACAAACTTGCAAGGACTCGACCTGTAATTATCATAACCTTGTGGCCTCCTGTGAAATCATGTGAGGGATCAATTTGGCCAAAGCCGAAAAGTTTATTTGAGTTCTCGTCGGTTACGAATTCATTACAGTCGCCGGTTTCGATCTCTCCGTATCACCTCATTGATTCAGTAAAACAATTCCCTCAAATTATTGGAGCACCCTTTTGAGTCACAAACACGCCGCAACTCTCTCTCGTTTCCTCTCGTTTTTTTTTCTCACGTCGCCGGTAAAAAAAACCACCGAAAAATTGAGATTTCCGGCAAAACATCACCACCTTCGAGCACCAAAGATCACTTCTCTGTGATCGTGAGCCATTTTCGAGGAACCGGAGGTCATCGAAACTACAAATCGTGACCGTTTGTTTGGTGTTCGCGTTTGAGATTCGCATTCGGTTGCATAAAAAACTCACCATATTGCATCTTCGACTTGAGGCAATCAATCATTTATGTTTTTTGTTGCTTTTCTATTCAATCGGATCCGTCTTCACGATATTCCGGTGATGGGAAGATAATTCCGACGAGTTTAGGGTTTGTATGAGGAAGATGATGACTGTCTAATAATTGATAAAATAATTGAGTTTGGGATTTAAACCAAACTCGGGTACTAGCCCAGTGGCCAAGCACGCCACCTGTGATCCGCGAGGTCGCCCGGTTTTAATCTCGTAAAGCGAAACTGTTTTAATTATTTTTCCATTGGTTTCCTTGTTCACCGACTAAACAAAATTCATTTTTCCCGATCTCTTAACCAAATTAATCAACAACCTAGTCGTTTGGTCACTAGCATTTGCACACAGAGGTCATGGGTTTAAACCCTGTGACCTCTGTTTTTCACTGATTTATTTTTATTTTTGTTTGTATGAACTTGTTTGACCCGAAACCTATCACCAATTGTCTTATATGTCGTTTTGTAACGTAGGAATCCGGTCTTGTAAACCGTGTTATCTTCGTTTTATTTTTATCTCGTGGTTATATAATATGAATTATCATATAAAATATTGGTTATTTGAAGGTGATTTGCAAAAGAATACATATTTGGAAAAATATTTATATACGTATTTGGAAAATATAAAACGAACGTTTTTATAACCCTTATATTTATAGAATTCCATGTATACGAATGATATAGTTTGTCGTGTCGTCCGATATCAACCCTCTACACGTTAGAGTTGTATATTTACTTAAATAAATAAATATATGTATAAAAATGCAGGTACATTTGAGTATATGTTATTGCTATAATTATATATTTGGTTATGTATATATATACACGTTTTAGTATTCGATTTCATGAACGTCTATTTTTGGTCGATAAAATTATTCTTCTTTCGTCGACTTTCGCAATTACTATGATCTTGGCAATATGCCAACCTCCGTCTCGTTTTGGATTTATTAAACCTTCGTCAAGTCATAGCTTGATATTATTTAATTTTACCATCGGTCTAGACTTAGTCGTTTCAATTGCACACACACTTAACTTATTATGCTTGTTAGGTGTTTGGTAGAACAAGCTGCTATTTGCTATATTTGTTGTTGTTGATTATTTGGATTTGCTGTGCACCCTAAGGTGAGTTTCACGGCCCCATTTTACTATTTCCAATCCTATTGGGGGAGATTAACATGCATGAACTTTAACTGTTTTGATAATCATATTACCTGAATACTCGAGCACACGGATATTGAAAAGTCCTGCTCTTGAATGTTACTGTTAGTAATCGTATTTAGCGGGAAGTTATGGAATGGTACTACTGGGTCTGACAAGCCCCACCCGGGTCACTCACGGCGACTTGATTGGATATCGAACGAGTGTTATAATGGTCCTTAGTCTTAACGAGGCAAAACTTAACGGTCGAGCTTCAGTAACTATGAACGTGCCTAGATTCTTGAAAATAGCCTAGCTATCTATTGTATATCTTTTATCGTGATCTCAAACTGAACTTGAATTGTTGTTGAACAGTCAACCTTGAACTGAACTTGAACATGAACTTAAATTGTTGTTGAACAGTCAACCTTGAACTTAAACTTGAATTGTCGATGAACAGTTATTTTACACTGAACTGGGACTGTTCATTGAACAGTCGATTTACATTAAAATGGAACTATTTATGATCGAACTGATAAACTTGTGAACTAACCAACCTTCGTGTTGACACTTTTTAGCATGTTATTTCTCAGGTTGCAGATGTTCGAGTATCACGAATACACATACATGAGTGGATTTTTGGGGGTGTGACACTTTTCACGTTTTAAATTCCTTTATTATTTTTGAATTAAATCTAAACTAAATCTAAACCATTGATTTCTTATTTAATGGTTGAGATGCCTTCCTACACTTCTCACGAAAATATTCCTTTGTACCATATCTTTCATCTCTCTCTATATATATATATATAGGGGGTTCATCTGAGAACCATTTTATTTTGAAAACTTTTGAGAACCATTCTGAACACAAGTTATATATAAGGAAATCTCCCCCCCCCCCCCCTTCTTGAAAAAGAGTGGCTTAGAATGGTTCTCAAAACAAAAAGTTATCAATATATCCTAACACTATATATATATATATATATATATATATATATATATATATTGCTGGGTTTAATCTTGACATGGGTAATGAGTTATGGATCAAATAACTTTGTATTATTTGGATCCAAGTGTTTATTTTCCACATATGTTAAATAAAGAAAAAATAGTGAGGTTGTTGACCGAATTTCATGCATTTGTAGTTGGTGGAGTGGGTCATTTAGATACCGGTTCTTTAGGTAATATTTAGGGGTTTTTGTGGTGTTAGTGGATCCACGTTTATTTATCTTGTAAGGCTATAAATAGCCATCACTTTAGTAAATATAGTGCAGCTTTTTCCCTTTACAAAAGTCTCGACCTCCCTCACTATATATACATTATTTTCATATTTGATCTTCATCGCAAATTTATAACTCATATATATATCAAAGTTTGCTAGAGTTATAGATTGGGTGATTGGGGCCTGATCCAACATATATATTATGGGAAACTTATTGCACAAAAGGCTTTTTCCGTGCGAAGGATACGAAATAACCAGAACGCGCCATGTATACTTAGAAGACACGAATCCAAAAATCACATTGTACTAAAGTGATACGGGGTCGTGCTTGACAGGCGTCAGTGGCACGGGGTCGTGTCTGTCAGTGGCACCGGGTCGTGCCAGTCAGTTGCTGAGTCAGCCCTAAGGAAGCTTCCGGAGGATGGGCACAGGGTTCGTGCCTTGTCAGGCACGGGCCGTGCTAAAGTAAAAAAATCAGGAACTTGTTGATTTTCATCTCTTTTTGCCTATTTTTTGCTCCATTTGTGATCTTGACTGTATTTACCCTGATAAACTAAAAAGAAGACAATATGCCTTTGCTTTAGCCGTTAGTTAATTAGAATTAAACCGAAACGCAGAAGGGTATTTGATAGAACAATATGTATAATTAGATGCATATCAAGCATCTATTAGGTACCTAGATAATTGAAGACTTGGACACGAAGATTAACCGTAGATTGCCTTGCGCGCACATGAATAAACCCTTAGAAGACCAATAGCTTCCGCCTTAGATTTAACTTTATTTAAAAATGTTGTATTTCATTTCCTTGTTTGTAATTTGTATCGAGTATTCATTTTTTCTTGTTAAACGGATACGATCCTTGACATATCGGCCTCCTAAGGGCCGGGGTGTGACAAACAGAATCGTGGTGTCACACAACTTCTGCTTCAACGTATGAAAGGCGTTTTCAGACTTCTCATTCCAAATAAACTTATTGTCCTTCTGAGTCAGCGTGCTCAAGGCCTGGGCTATCTTGGAGAAGTTCTCGATGAATCTTCGGTACTAGCCAGCGAGACTGAGGAATTGACGGATTTCAAAAAGGGGTTGTGGGAGTGCTCCAGTCTTTGATGGCTTTAATCTTGGCAGGGTCGACATGATACCACGATCGTTGATCACGTGGCTTAGAAAATGAACTTCACGAATCCAAAAATCACATTTGTAAAACTTCACGAACAGCTTCTCCTTCTTCAGCAACTCTAAAATCAGTTTCAAATGTTGCTCATGTTCTTTCTCACTACGGGAGTAGATCAAAGTGTCGTCGATGAACGTGATCACAAACTTGTCTAGATATGGTTTACACACCCGATTCATCAAATCCATGAATACAGCAGGCGCGTTTGTTAAACCAAAAGGCATCACCAGGAACTCGTAGTGGCCGTAACGAGTCTTAAAGGCGGTCTTGGCAACATCTTCATCGCGAACCCTAAGCTGATGGTAACCCGAACGTAGGTCGATCTTGGAGTAGTGGCTTAACCCTTGTAATTGGTTGAATAGATCGTCGATTCTCGAGAAAGGGTAGCAGTTCTTCACCGTTAACTTGTTCAGCTCTGATAGTCGATACACATCCTGAAAGATCCATCTTTTTACTTAACAAATAGCACGGGAGCTCCCCACGGGGAAAAGCTGGGTCTGATAAAACCCTTGTCAAGAAGTTCTTGCAGCTGATTTGATAGCTCTTTCATTTCAGAGGGCGCGAGAGGATACGGGTATGTAACATAAATTTGCTGATTTGGTAGTTGATTTGATAGCTCTTTTATAAGCGTGTTATGTAACATAGATCTGCTTTATACTTTTATCTTCAACCTCAAAGAACTTATCACAAGAGTTTGTGGTATAATATGTACATTTTAACATAAATTTTAGTCGTAGGCTCAATATTTTAAGCAATTTAGTTCGTTATGGCAATGCAACTGTTTTTGGATGTCCGCATTATCCCCGATAATCTTTGTGTTCGCGATATCTAGTGTTGATAATAAGATAGTAAAAATAAAGAGATTACTATAATAAATAATTCAATCTTAAAATAAATATAAAAGGTGAAGATATGAAGATAAAAAGAATGGTGTTAGGGTATTATGTGTTGTAAAACACATCTCTTTTCCTTTGTATTGTGTACCATTTTAAGTTATGTTTTGATTCGTTTTCATTTGTTTTTTTGTTGGTTTTGAGTAATTGAGACTTAATTTGTTAAATTTAATATTTATAGTTTTTATGAGACGACACGTTAAGGTGGTGCAATTGAGTCAAAGACTAAATAACAAGACGTCTTAATCAACAATCGATGTCCATTGATTTTGGAGTTGTGGAGTACATTAGATAGAATTACAAACGATGGAGGTTGTGTAGAATTAGACAATTAGTTTTCTCTAATTCATTAGTTGATGTCAGCTCGATTTAATTGGATCACTATATGTGTATATGGGCTGATTTAAGGGACTTGCGAAGAAGCTTTAAGCAAGAGAATTATGTTGGGCTTTACACTTTATTTTGTGGTGTTCTCATGCCCACGTGGCCTTGAAAGAAATAACGGGGCTAACATCAATAAAATTATTATTAGGTCAGCGGCAGAGAACAATTGGTAAAAAGAAGAGAGACGGCGAAAACAATTCGGAAAGAACTCGGGACGGGCCGAAGCATTCGACGGAGAAAAAGAAAGTCGAAAATGAAACCAAGCAAACAGCCAGGCACGTTAAAAAAGTCTAAGATAATTATTTAGCAAGCTAATAGTAGGCATGGCTAGTAGCTGGATTAATTTTCTTTTCTTTTACGATAAACGGTATCTTTAATTTCGTTTTTGTTCGTGTTTGCATTCGAACAATGTTTCTTGGCTGAATATTTTGCTACAACTTAGACCACTTGATGAATAGTTAGTGTTTTTCGACTTTTCTTGGATTTATGACAATTGTGTGATGGATTGATATTATATTAAATTCCTTTCAATTTATGCAATTGTATGCATATGCATGTTATAATTAGGGTTTTGAATATTAGTTAATGCTTAGATTGCCTTCAAATGTCTTTTGGGTAGTTGGGTGATTTTTCTAAAGTCACTAGCTTTAGGGTTGGTAACCGAAGAGTGGTTTAGGAGACGTCCCGAGCCATAGTTTTTAATTAATATTTGTTACTTTGATTGTAATGTTCTGCCTCTCCAGAGACCCAAAAGGTAATGGATTGTTGGGTAATCGGGTTAGCTAATGGAATTTAGGAATAATTGTCCCAAAAGGAAATTGCCTAGGTTTTATGGTTAGCTTGTTATGTCGTGTTAATTGCATTTATTAAGGGTAGCTCCGGCTATTTTAGGGTTGCCTTAGATTGTTTCGAGTATGGCTATGATAGTTGAAGTGGGAAGTACTTAAAAGGTGAACCACTTGTCTGAGCGTTAGAGTAATCAATTAGGAAGAACTCAAAAAGGGGAACTAATCAAATCGTTAAGCGTATTCCAGTCTTTAGGTATTATATCAGTAACATCCGAAGAGTGATTCTGTGACGCCCGCTGCCAGACTTGGCCATAGCGAGCGGTCACGCAT
>JBCNJP010009950.1:0-25443 GCA_039602395.1 Deinandra increscens subsp. villosa | reverse complement strand
GGTCCCAACTAAACACACCTTATTGGGCCATAATTGGTCGTAAACACAACTTATTGGTTATATACACACATTATTGGGACTCATTGGTCCCAACGGACCCTCATTGCCCTACTAAACACTCCTTATAGGGCCATCATTGGTCCTAAACACAACTTATTGGTTATATACAAACCTTAGTGGGACTCATTAGTCCCAACTAAACACACATTATTGGGCCATCATTGGTCCTAAACACAACTTATTGGTTATATACACACCTTACTAGGACTTATTGGTTCTAACCGACCCTCATTGCCCTACTAAACACACCTTATTGGGCCATCATTGGTCCTAAACATAATTTATTGGTTATATACACACCTTAGTGGGACTCATTAGTCCCAACTAAACACACCATATTGGGCCATAATTGGTCGTAAACACAACTTATTGGTTATATAAACACCTTATTAGGACTCATTGGTGCCAACTAACCCTCATTGTCCCTAAACCCACTTTATTGTGCCATCATTGGTCCTAAACACAACGTATTGGTTATATGCACACATTAGTGGGACTCATTGGTCCCAACTAAACACACCTTATTGGGCCATAATTGGTCGTAAACACAACTTATTGGTTATATACACACTTTATTGGGACTCATTGGTCCCTAACTCCGACCCTCATTGCCCTACTAAACACTCCTTATAGGGCCATCATTGGTCCTAAACACAACTTATTGGTTATATACAAACCTTAGTGGGACTCATTAGTCCCAACTAAACACACATTATTGGGCCATCATTGGTCCTAAACACAACTTATTGGTTATATACACACCTTACTAGGACTTATTGGTTCTAACCGACCCTCATTGCCCTACTAAACACACCTTATTGGGCCATCATTGGTCCTAAACATAATTTATTGGTTATATACACACCTTAGTGGGACTCATTAGTCCCAACTAAACACACCATATTGGGCCATAATTGGTCGTAAACACAACTTATTGGTTATATAAACACCTTATTAGGACTCATTGGTGCCAACTAACCCTCATTGTCCCTAAACCCACTTTATTGTGCCATCATTGGTCCTAAACACAACGTATTGGTTATATGCACACATTAGTGGGACTCATTGGTCCCAACTAAACACACCTTATTGGGCCATAATTGGTCGTAAACACAACTTATTGGTTATATACACACTTTATTGGGACTCATTGGTCCCAACGGACCCTCATTGCCCTTAAACACACATTATTGGGCCATCATTGGTCCTAAACACAACTTATTGGTTATATAAGACACACCTTACTAGGACTTATTGGTCCCAACCGACCCTCATTGCCCTACTAAACACTCCTTATAGGGCCATCATTGGTCCTAAACACAACTTATTGGTTATATACAAACCTTAGTGGGACTCATTAGTCCCAACTAAACACACATTATTGGGCCATCATTGGTCCTCAACACAACTTATTGGTTATATAAGACACACCTTACTAGGACTTATTGGTCCCAACCGACCCTCATTGCCCTACTAAACACTCCTTATAGGGCCATCATTGGTCCTAAACACAACTTATTGGTTATATACAAACCTTAGTGGGACTCATTAGTCCCAACTAAACACACATTATTGGGCCATCATTGGTCCTAAACACAACTTATTGGTTATATACACACCTTACTAGGACTTATTGGTTCTAACCGACCCTCATTGCCCTACTAAACACACCTTATTGGGCCATCATTGGTCCTAAACATAATTTATTGGTTATATACACACCTTAGTGGGACTCATTAGTCCCAACTAAACACACCATATTGGGCCATAATTGGTCATAAACACAACTTATTGGTTATATAAACACCTTATTAGGACTCATTGGTGCCAACTAACCCTCATTGTCCCTAAACCCACTTTATTGTGCCATCATTGGTCCTAAACACAACGTATTGGTTATATGCACACATTAGTGGGACTCATTGGTCCCAACTAAACACACCTTATTGGGCCATAATTGGTCGTAAACACAACTTATTGGTTATATACACACTTTATTGGGACTCATTGGTCCCAACTGACCCTCATTGCCCTTAAACACACATTATTGGGCCATCATTGGTCCTAAACACAACTTATTGGTTATATAAGACACACCTTACTAGGACTTATTGGTCCCAACCGACCCTCATTGCCCTACTAAACACTCCTTATAGTGCCATCATTGGTCCTAAACACAACTTATTGGTTATATACAAACCTTAGTGGGACTCATTAGTCCCAACTAAACACACATTATTGGGCCATCATTGGTCCTAAACACAACTTATTGGTTATATACACACCTTACTAGGACTTATTGGTTTAACCGACCCTCATTGCCCTACTAAACACACCTTATTGGGCCATCATTGGTCCTAAACATAATTTATTGGTTATATACACACCTTAGTGGGACTCATTAGTCCCAACTAAACACACCATATTGGGCCATAATTGGTCATAAACACAACTTATTGGTTATATAAACACCTTATTAGGACTCATTGGTGCCAACTAACCCTCATTGTCCCTAAACCCACTTTATTGTGCCATCATTGGTCCTAAACACAACGTATTGGTTATATGCACACATTAGTGGGACTCATTGGTCCCAACTAAACACACCTTATTGGGCCATAATTGGTCGTAAACACAACTTATTGGTTATATACACACATTATTGGGACTCATTGGTCCCAACTGACCCTCATTGCCCTTAAACACACATTATTGGGCCATCATTGGTCCTAAACACAACTTATTGGTTATATAAGACACACCTTACTAGGACTTATTGGTCCCAACCGACCCTCATTGCCCTACTAAACACTCCTTATAGTGCCATCATTGGTCCTAAACACAACTTATTGGTTATATACAAACCTTAGTGGGACTCATTAGTCCCAACTAAACACACATTATTGGGCCATCATTGGTCCTAAACACAACTTATTGGTTATATACACACCTTACTAGGACTTATTGGTTCTAACCGACCCTCATTGCCCTACTAAACACACCTTATTGGGCCATCATTGGTCCTAAACATAATTTATTGGTTATATACACACCTTAGTGGGACTCATTAGTCCCAACTAAACACACCATATTGGGCCATAATTGGTCGTAAACACAACTTATTGGTTATATAAACACCTTATTAGGACTCATTGGTGCCAACTAACCCTCATTGTCCCTAAACCCACTTTATTGTGCCATCATTGGTCCTAAACACAACGTATTGGTTATATGCACACATTAGTGGGACTCATTGGTCCCAACTAAACACACCTTATTGGGCCATAATTGGTCGTAAACACAACTTATTGGTTATATACAGCACACACCTTTACCTTAGGGACTCCATATTGGTACCCAACTGCAGACCCTCATTGCCCTACTAAACACTCCTTATAGGGCCATCATTGGTCCTAAACACAACTTATTGGTTATATACAAACCTTAGTGGGACTCATTAGTCCCAACTAAACACACATTATTGGGCCATCATTGGTCCTAAACACAACTTATTGGTTATATACACACCTTACTAGGACTTATTGGTTCTAACCGACCCTCATTGCCCTACTAAACACACCTTATTGGGCCATCATTGGTCCTAAACATAATTTATTGGTTATATACACACCTTAGTGGGACTCATTAGTCCCAACTAAACACACCATATTGGGCCATAATTGGTCATAAACACAACTTATTGGTTATATAAACACCTTATTAGGACTCATTGGTGCCAACTAACCCTCATTGTCCCTAAACCCACTTTATTGTGCCATCATTGGTCCTAAACACAACGTATTGGTTATATGCACACATTAGTGGGACTCATTGGTCCCAACTAAACACACCTTATTGGGCCATAATTGGTCGTAAACACAACTTATTGGTTATATACACACATTATTGGGACTCATTGGTCCCAACTGACCCTCATTGCCCTTAAACACACATTATTGGGCCATCATTGGTCCTAAACACAACTTATTGGTTATATAAGACACACCTTACTAGGACTTATTGGTCCCAACCGACCCTCATTGCCCTACTAAACACTCCTTATAGTGCCATCATTGGTCCTAAACACAACTTATTGGTTATATACAAACCTTAGTGGGACTCATTAGTCCCAACTAAACACACATTATTGGGCCATCATTGGTCCTAAACACAACTTATTGGTTATATACACACCTTACTAGGACTTATTGGTTCTAACCGACCCTCATTGCCCTACTAAACACACCTTATTGGGCCATCATTGGTCCTAAACATAATTTATTGGTTATATACACACCTTAGTGGGACTCATTAGTCCCAACTAAACACACCATATTGGGCCATAATTGGTCATAAACACAACTTATTGGTTATATAAACACCTTATTAGGACTCATTGGTGCCAACTAACCCTCATTGTCCCTAAACCCACTTTATTGTGCCATCATTGGTCCTAAACACAACGTATTGGTTATATGCACACATTAGTGGGACTCATTGGTCCCAACTAAACACACCTTATTGGGCCATAATTGGTCGTAAACACAACTTATTGGTTATATACACACATTATTGGGACTCATTGGTCCCAACTGACCCTCATTGCCCTTAAACACACATTATTGGGCCATCATTGGTCCTAAACACAACTTATTGGTTATATAAGACACACCTTACTAGGACTTATTGGTCCCAACCGACCCTCATTGCCCTACTAAACACTCCTTATAGTGCCATCATTGGTCCTAAACACAACTTATTGGTTATATACAAACCTTAGTGGGACTCATTAGTCCCAACTAAACACACATTATTGGGCCATCATTGGTCCTAAACACAACTTATTGGTTATATACACACCTTACTAGGACTTATTGGTTCTAACCGACCCTCATTGCCCTACTAAACACACCTTATTGGGCCATCATTGGTCCTAAACATAATTTATTGGTTATATACACACCTTAGTGGGACTCATTAGTCCCAACTAAACACACCATATTGGGCCATAATTGGTCGTAAACACAACTTATTGGTTATATAAACACCTTATTAGGACTCATTGGTGCCAACTAACCCTCATTGTCCCTAAACCCACTTTATTGTGCCATCATTGGTCCTAAACACAACGTATTGGTTATATGCACACATTAGTGGGACTCATTGGTCCCAACTAAACACACCTTATTGGGCCATAATTGGTCGTAAACACAACTTATTGGTTATATACACACTTTATTGGGACTCATTGGTCCCAACACCTGACCACTCTCATTGGCCCTACCTAACACACATCCTTATAGGGCCATCATTGGTCCTAAACACAACTTATTGGTTATATACAAACCTTAGTGGGACTCATTAGTCCCAACTAAACACACATTATTGGGCCATCATTGGTCCTAAACACAACTTATTGGTTATATACACACCTTACTAGGACTTATTGGTTCTAACCGACCCTCATTGCCCTACTAAACACACCTTATTGGGCCATCATTGGTCCTAAACATAATTTATTGGTTATATACACACCTTAGTGGGACTCATTAGTCCCAACTAAACACACCATATTGGGCCATAATTGGTCGTAAACACAACTTATTGGTTATATAAACACCTTATTAGGACTCATTGGTGCCAACTAACCCTCATTGTCCCTAAACCCACTTTATTGTGCCATCATTGGTCCTAAACACAACGTATTGGTTATATGCACACATTAGTGGGACTCATTGGTCCCAACTAAACACACCTTATTGGGCCATAATTGGTCGTAAACACAACTTATTGGTTATATACACACTTTATTGGGACTCATTGGTCCCAACTGACCCTCATTGCCCTACTAAACACACCTTATAGGGCCATCATTGGTCCTAAACACAACTTATTGGTTATATAAGACACACCTTACTAGGACTTATTGGTCCCAACCGACCCTCATTGCCCTACTAAACACTCCTTAAAGGGCCATCATTGGTCCTAAACACAACTTATTGGTTATATACAAACCTTAGTGGGACTCATTAGTCCCAACTAAACACACATTATTGGGCCATCATTGGTCCTCAACACAACTTATTGGTTATATAAGACACACCTTACTAGGACTTATTGGTCCCAACCGACCCTCATTGCCCTACTAAACACTCCTTATAGGGCCATCATTGGTCCTAAACACAACTTATTGGTTATATACAAACCTTAGTGGGACTCATTAGTCCCAACTAAACACACATTATTGGGCCATCATTGGTCCTAAACACAACTTATTGGTTATATACACACCTTACTAGGACTTATTGGTTTAACCGACCCTCATTGCCCTACTAAACACACCTTATTGGGCCATCATTGGTCCTAAACATAATTTATTGGTTATATACACACCTTAGTGGGACTCATTAGTCCCAACTAAACACACCATATTGGGCCATAATTGGTCATAAACACAACTTATTGGTTATATAAACACCTTATTAGGACTCATTGGTGCCAACTAACCCTCATTGTCCCTAAACCCACTTTATTGTGCCATCATTGGTCCTAAACACAACGTATTGGTTATATGCACACATTAGTGGGACTCATTGGTCCCAACTAAACACACCTTATTGGGCCATAATTGGTCGTAAACACAACTTATTGGTTATATACACACATTATTGGGACTCATTGGTCCCAACTGACCCTCATTGCCCTTAAACACACATTATTGGGCCATCATTGGTCCTAAACACAACTTATTGGTTATATAAGACACACCTTACTAGGACTTATTGGTCCCAACCGACCCTCATTGCCCTACTAAACACTCCTTATAGTGCCATCATTGGTCCTAAACACAACTTATTGGTTATATACAAACCTTAGTGGGACTCATTAGTCCCAACTAAACACACATTATTGGGCCATCATTGGTCCTAAACACAACTTATTGGTTATATACACACCTTACTAGGACTTATTGGTTCTAACCGACCCTCATTGCCCTACTAAACACACCTTATTGGGCCATCATTGGTCCTAAACATAATTTATTGGTTATATACACACCTTAGTGGGACTCATTAGTCCCAACTAAACACACCATATTGGGCCATAATTGGTCATAAACACAACTTATTGGTTATATAAACACCTTATTAGGACTCATTGGTGCCAACTAACCCTCATTGTCCCTAAACCCACTTTATTGTGCCATCATTGGTCCTAAACACAACGTATTGGTTATATGCACACATTAGTGGGACTCATTGGTCCCAACTAAACACACCTTATTGGGCCATAATTGGTCGTAAACACAACTTATTGGTTATATACACACATTATTGGGACTCATTGGTCCCAACTGACCCTCATTGCCCTTAAACACACATTATTGGGCCATCATTGGTCCTAAACACAACTTATTGGTTATATAAGACACACCTTACTAGGACTTATTGGTCCCAACCGACCCTCATTGCCCTACTAAACACTCCTTATAGTGCCATCATTGGTCCTAAACACAACTTATTGGTTATATATAAACCTTAGTGGGACTCATTAGTCCCAACTAAACACACATTATTGGGCCATCATTGGTCCTAAACACAACTTATTGGTTATATACACACCTTACTAGGACTTATTGGTTCTAACCGACCCTCATTGCCCTACTAAACACACCTTATTGGGCCATCATTGGTCCTAAACATAATTTATTGGTTATATACACACCTTAGTGGGACTCATTAGTCCCAACTAAACACACCATATTGGGCCATAATTGGTCGTAAACACAACTTATTGGTTATATAAACACCTTATTAGGACTCATTGGTGCCAACTAACCCTCATTGTCCCTAAACCCACTTTATTGTGCCATCATTGGTCCTAAACACAACGTATTGGTTATATGCACACATTAGTGGGACTCATTGGTCCCAACTAAACACACCTTATTGGGCCATAATTGGTCGTAAACACAACTTATTGGTTATATACACACTTTATTGGGACTCATTGGTCCCAACCGACCCTCATTGCCCTACTAAACACTCCTTATAGGGCCATCATTGGTCCTAAACACAACTTATTGGTTATATACAAACCTTAGTGGGACTCATTAGTCCCAACTAAACACACATTATTGGGCCATCATTGGTCCTAAACACAACTTATTGGTTATATACACACCTTACTAGGACTTATTGGTTCTAACCGACCCTCATTGCCCTACTAAACACACCTTATTGGGCCATCATTGGTCCTAAACACAACTTATTGGTTATATACACACCTTACTAGGACTTATTGGTTCTAACCGACCCTGCATTGCCCTACTAAACACACCTTATTGGGCCATCATTGGTCCTAAACATAATTTATTGGTTATATACACACCTTAGTGGGACTCATTAGTCCCAACTAAACACACCATATTGGGCCATAATTGGTCATAAACACAACTTATTGGTTATATAAACACCTTATTAGGACTCATTGGTGCCAACTAACCCTCATTGTCCCTAAACCCACTTTATTGTGCCATCATTGGTCCTAAACACAACGTATTGGTTATATGCACACATTAGTGGGACTCATTGGTCCCAACTAAACACACCTTATTGGGCCATAATTGGTCGTAAACACAACTTATTGGTTATATACACACATTATTGGGACTCATTGGTCCCAACTGACCCTCATTGCCCTTAAACACACATTATTGGGCCATCATTGGTCCTAAACACAACTTATTGGTTATATAAGACACACCTTACTAGGACTTATTGGTCCCAACCGACCCTCATTGCCCTACTAAACACTCCTTATAGTGCCATCATTGGTCCTAAACACAACTTATTGGTTATATACAAACCTTAGTGGGACTCATTAGTCCCAACTAAACACACATTATTGGGCCATCATTGGTCCTAAACACAACTTATTGGTTATATACACACCCTACTAGGACTTATTGGTTTAACCGACCCTCATTGCCCTACTAAACACACCTTATTGGGCCATCATTGGTCCTAAACATAATTTATTGGTTATATACACACCTTAGTGGGACTCATTAGTCCCAACTAAACACACCATATTGGGCCATAATTGGTCATAAACACAACTTATTGGTTATATAAACACCTTATTAGGACTCATTGGTGCCAACTAACCCTCATTGTCCCTAAACCCACCTTATTGTGCCATCATTGGTCCTAAACACAACGTATTGGTTATATGCACACATTAGTGGGACTCATTGGTCCCAACTAAACACACCTTATTGGGCCATAATTGGTCGTAAACACAACTTATTGGTTATATACACACATTATTGGGACTCATTGGTCCCAACTGACCCTCATTGCCCTTAAACACACATTATTGGGCCATCATTGGTCCTAAACACAACTTATTGGTTATATAAGACACACCTTACTAGGACTTATTGGTCCCAACCGACCCTCATTGCCCTACTAAACACTCCTTATAGTGCCATCATTGGTCCTAAACACAACTTATTGGTTATATATAAACCTTAGTGGGACTCATTAGTCCCAACTAAACACACATTATTGGGCCATCATTGGTCCTAAACACAACTTATTGGTTATATACACACCTTACTAGGACTTATTGGTTCTAACCGACCCTCATTGCCCTACTAAACACACCTTATTGGGCCATCATTGGTCCTAAACATAATTTATTGGTTATATACACACCTTAGTGGGACTCATTAGTCCCAACTAAACACACCATATTAGGCCATAATTGGTCATAAACACAACTTATTGGTTATATAAACACCTTATTAGGACTCATTGGTGCCAACTAACCCTCATTGTCCCTAAACCCACTTTATTGTGCCATCATTGGTCCTAAACACAACGTATTGGTTATATGCACACATTAGTGGGACTCATTGGTCCCAACTAAACACACCTTATTGGGCCATAATTGGTCGTAAACACAACTTATTGGTTATATACACACTTTATTGGGACTCATGTCGGTCCCTAACACCTATTGGCACACCTACATTTGCCACACCTATGCCCTACTAAACACTCCTTATAGGGCCATCATTGGTCCTAAACACAACTTATTGGTTATATACAAACCTTAGTGGGACTCATTAGTCCCAACTAAACACACATTATTGGGCCATCATTGGTCCTAAACACAACTTATTGGTTATATACACACCTTACTAGGACTTATTGGTTCTAACCGACCCTCATTGCCCTACTAAACACACCTTATTGGGCCATCATTGGTCCTAAACATAATTTATTGGTTATATACACACCTTAGTGGGACTCATTAGTCCCAACTAAACACACCATATTGGGCCATAATTGGTCATAAACACAACTTATTGGTTATATAAACACCTTATTAGGACTCATTGGTGCCAACTAACCCTCATTGTCCCTAAACCCACTTTATTGTGCCATCATTGGTCCTAAACACAACGTATTGGTTATATGCACACATTAGTGGGACTCATTGGTCCCAACTAAACACACCTTATTGGGCCATAATTGGTCGTAAACACAACTTATTGGTTATATACACACATTATTGGGACTCATTGGTCCCAACTGACCCTCATTGCCCTTAAACACACATTATTGGGCCATCATTGGTCCTAAACACAACTTATTGGTTATATAAGACACACCTTACTAGGACTTATTGGTCCCAACCGACCCTCATTGCCCTACTAAACACTCCTTATAGTGCCATCATTGGTCCTAAACACAACTTATTGGTTATATACAAACCTTAGTGGGACTCATTAGTCCCAACTAAACACACATTATTGGGCCATCATTGGTCCTAAACACAACTTATTGGTTATATACACACCTTACTAGGACTTATTGGTTTAACCGACCCTCATTGCCCTACTAAACACACCTTATTGGGCCATCATTGGTCCTAAACATAATTTATTGGTTATATACACACCTTAGTGGGACTCATTAGTCCCAACTAAACACACCATATTGGGCCATAATTGGTCATAAACACAACTTATTGGTTATATAAACACCTTATTAGGACTCATTGGTGCCAACTAACCCTCATTGTCCCTAAACCCACCTTATTGTGCCATCATTGGTCCTAAACACAACGTATTGGTTATATGCACACATTAGTGGGACTCATTGGTCCCAACTAAACACACCTTATTGGGCCATAATTGGTCGTAAACACAACTTATTGGTTATATACACACCTTATTAGGACTCATTGGTTCCAACCGACCCTCATTGCCCTACTAAACACACCTTATTGGGCCATCATTGCTCCTAAACATAATTTATTGGTTATATACACACCTTAGTGGGACTCATTAGTCCCAACTAAACACACCATATTGGGCCATAATTGGTCATAAACACAACTTATTGGTTATATAAACACCTTATTAGGACTCATTGGTGCCAACTAACCCTCATTGTCCCTAAACCCACTTTATTGTGCCATCATTGGTCCTAAACACAACGTATTGGTTATATGCACACATTAGTGGGACTCATTGGTCCCAACTAAACACACCTTATTGGGCCATAATTGGTCGTAAACACAACTTATTGGTTATATACACACCTTATTGGGACTCATTGGTCCCAACTGACCCTCATTGCCCTTAAACACACATTATTGGGCCATCATTGGTCCTAAACACAACTTATTGGTTATATAAGACACACCTTACTAGGACTTATTGGTCCCAACCGACCCTCATTGCCCTACTAAACACTCCTTATAGTGCCATCATTGGTCCTAAACACAACTTATTGGTTATATACAAACCTTAGTGGGACTCATTAGTCCCAACTAAACACACCTTATTGGGCCATCATTGGTCCTAAACATAATTTATTGGTTATATACACACCTTAGTGGGACTCATTAGTCCCAACTAAACACACCATATTGGGCCATAATTGGTCGTAAACACAACTTATTGGTTATATAAACACCTTATTAGGACTCATTGGTGCCAACTAACCCTCATTGTCCCTAAACCCACCTTATTGTGCCATCATTGGTCCTAAACACAACGTATTGGTTATATGCACACATTAGTGGGACTCATTGGTCCCAACTAAACACACCTTATTGGGCCATAATTGGTCGTAAACACAACTTATTGGTTATATACACACATTATTGGGACTCATTGGTCCCAACTGACCCTCATTGCCCTTAAACACACATTATTGGGCCATCATTGGTCCTAAACACAACTTATTGGTTATATAAGACACACCTTACTAGGACTTATTGGTCCCAACCGACCCTCATTGCCCTACTAAACACTCCTTATAGTGCCATCATTGGTCCTAAACACAACTTATTGGTTATATACAAACCTTAGTGGGACTCATTAGTCCCAACTAAACACACATTATTGGGCCATCATTGGTCCTAAACACAACTTATTGGTTATATACACACCTTACTAGGACTTATTGGTTCTAACCGACCCTCATTGCCCTACTAAACACACCTTATTGGGCCATCATTGGTCCTAAACATAATTTATTGGTTATATACACACCTTAGTGGGACTCATTAGTCCCAACTAAACACACCATATTGGGCCATAATTGGTCATAAACACAACTTATTGGTTATATAAACACCTTATTAGGACTCATTGGTGCCAACTAACCCTCATTGTCCCTAAACCCACTTTATTGTGCCATCATTGGTCCTAAACACAACGTATTGGTTATATGCACACATTAGTGGGACTCATTGGTCCCAACTAAACACACCTTATTGGGCCATAATTGGTCGTAAACACAACTTATTGGTTATATACACACTTATTGGGACTCATTGGTCCCAACGACCCTATTGCCCTAAAACACTTATTGGGCCATCGGTCCTAACACACTTTTGGTTATATAAGACACACCTTACTAGGACTTATTGGTCCCAACCGACCCTCATTGCCCTACTAAACACTCCTTATAGGGCCATCATTGGTCCTAAACACAACTTATTGGTTATATACAAACCTTAGTGGGACTCATTAGTCCCAACTAAACACACATTATTGGGCCATCATTGGTCCTAAACACAACTTATTGGTTATATACACACCTTACTAGGACTTATTGGTTCTAACCGACCCTCATTGCCCTACTAAACACACCTTATTGGGCCATCATTGGTCCTAAACATAATTTATTGGTTATATACACACCTTAGTGGGACTCATTAGTCCCAACTAAACACACCATATTGGGCCATAATTGGTCGTAAACACAACTTATTGGTTATATAAACACCTTATTAGGACTCATTGGTGCCAACTAACCCTCATTGTCCCTAAACCCACTTTATTGTGCCATCATTGGTCCTAAACACAACGTATTGGTTATATGCACACATTAGTGGGACTCATTGGTCCCAACTAAACACACCTTATTGGGCCATAATTGGTCGTAAACACAACTTATTGGTTATATACACACATTATTGGGACTCATTGGTCCCAACTGACCCTCATTGCCCTTAAACACACATTATTGGGCCATCATTGGTCCTAAACACAACTTATTGGTTATATAAGACACACCTTACTAGGACTTATTGGTCCCAACCGACCCTCATTGCCCTACTAAACACTCCTTATAGTGCCATCATTGGTCCTAAACACAACTTATTGGTTATATACAAACCTTAGTGGGACTCATTAGTCCCAACTAAACACACATTATTGGGCCATCATTGGTCCTAAACACAACTTATTGGTTATATACACACCTTACTAGGACTTATTGGTTTAACCGACCCTCATTGCCCTACTAAACACACCTTATTGGGCCATCATTGGTCCTAAACATAATTTATTGGTTATATACACACCTTAGTGGGACTCATTAGTCCCAACTAAACACACCATATTGGGCCATAATTGGTCATAAACACAACTTATTGGTTATATAAACACCTTATTAGGACTCATTGGTGCCAACTAACCCTCATTGTCCCTAAACCCACTTTATTGTGCCATCATTGGTCCTAAACACAACGTTTTGGTTATATGCACACATTAGTGGGACTCATTGGTCCCAACTAAACACACCTTATTGGGCCATAATTGGTCATAAACAACAACTTATTGGTTATATACACACCTTACTAGGACTTATTGGTTTAACCGACCCTCATTGCCCTACTAAACACACCTTATTGGGCCATCATTGCTCCTAAACATAATTTATTGGTTATATACACACCTTAGTGGGACTCATTAGTCCCAACTAAACACACCATTATTGGGCCATAATTGGTCATAAACACAACTTATTGGTTATATAAACACCTTATTAGGACTCATTGGTGCCAACTAACCCTCATTGTCCCTAAACCCACTTTATTGTGCCATCATTGGTCCTAAACACAACGTATTGGTTATATGCACACATTAGTGGGACTCATTGGTCCCAACTAAACACACCTTATTGGGCCATAATTGGTCGTAAACACAACTTATTGGTTATATACACACATTATTGGGACTCATTGGTCCCAACTGACCCTCATTGCCCTTAAACACACATTATTGGGCCATCATTGGTCCTAAACACAACTTATTGGTTATATAAGACACACCTTACTAGGACTTATTGGTCCCAACCGACCCTCATTGCCCTACTAAACACTCCTTATAGTGCCATCATTGGTCCTAAACACAACTTATTGGTTATATATAAACCTTAGTGGGACTCATTAGTCCCAACTAAACACACATTATTGGGCCATCATTGGTCCTAAACACAACTTATTGGTTATATACACACCTTACTAGGACTTATTGGTTCTAACCGACCCTCATTGCCCTACTAAACACACCTTATTGGGCCATCATTGGTCCTAAACATAATTTATTGGTTATATACACACCTTAGTGGGACTCATTAGTCCCAACTGAACACACCATATTGGGCCATAATTGGTCATAAACACAACTTATTGGTTATATAAACACCTTATTAGGACTCATTGGTGCCAACTAACCCTCATTGTCCCTAAACCCACTTTATTATGCCATCATTGGTCCTAAACACAACGTATTGGTTATATGCACACATTAGTGGGACTCATTGGTCCCAACTAAACACACCTTATTGGGCCATAATTGGTCGTAAACACAACTTATTGGTTATATACACACTTTATTGGGACTCATTGGTCCCAACCGACCCTCATTGCCCTACTAAACACTCCTTATAGGGCCATCATTGGTCCTAAATACAACTTATTGGTTATATACAAACCTTAGTGGGACTCATTAGTCCCAACTAAACACACATTATTGGGCCATCATTGGTCCTAAACACAACTTATTGGTTATATACACACCTTACTAGGACTTATTGGTTCTAACCGACCCTCATTGCCCTACTAAACACACCTTATTGGGCCATCATTGGTCCTAAACATAATTTATTGGTTATATACACACCTTAGTGGGACTCATTAGTCCCAACTAAACACACCATATTGGGCCATAATTGGTCGTAAACACAACTTATTGGTTATATAAACACCTTATTAGGACTCATTGGTGCCAACTAACCCTCATTGTCCCTAAACCCACTTTATTGTGCCATCATTGGTCCTAAACACAACGTATTGGTTATATGCACACATTAGTGGGACTCATTGGTCCCAACTAAACACACCTTATTGGGCCATAATTGGTCGTAAACACAACTTATTGGTTATATACACACATTATTGGGACTCATTGGTCCCAACTGACCCTCAATGCCCTTAAACACACATTATTGGGCCATCATTGGTCCTAAACACAACTTATTGGTTATATAAGACACACCTTACTAGGACTTATTGGTCCCAACCGACCCTCATTGCCCTACTAAACACTCCTTATAGTGCCATCATTGGTCCTAAACACAACTTATTGGTTATATACAAACCTTAGTGGGACTCATTAGTCCCAACTAAACACACATTATTGGGCCATCATTGGTCCTAAACACAACTTATTGGTTATATACACACCCTACTAGGACTTATTGGTTTAACCGACCCTCATTGCCCTACTAAACACACCTTATTGGGCCATCATTGGTCCTAAACATAATTTATTGGTTATATACACACCTTAGTGGGACTCATTAGTCCCAACTAAACACACCATATTGGGCCATAATTGGTCATAAACACAACTTATTGGTTATATAAACACCTTATTAGGACTCATTGGTGCCAACTAACCCTCATTGTCCCTAAACCCACCTTATTGTGCCATCATTGGTCCTAAACACAACGTTATTGGTTATATGCACACATTAGTGGGACTCATTGGTCCCAACTAAACACACCTTATTGGGCCATAATTGGTCATAAACAAAACTTATTGGTTATATACACACCTTACTAGGACTTATTGGTTTAACCGACCCGCATTGCCCTACTAAACACACCTTATTGGGCCATCATTGCTCCTAAACATAATTTATTGGTTATATACACACCTTAGTGGGACTCATTAGTCCCAACTAAACACACCATATTGGGCCATAATTGGTCATAAACACAACTTATTGGTTATATAAACACCTTATTAGGACTCATTGGTGCCAACTAACCCTCATTGTCCCTAAACCCACTTTATTGTGCCATCATTGGTCCTAAACACAACGTATTGGTTATATGCACACATTAGTGGGACTCATTGGTCCCAACTAAACACACCTTATTGGGCCATAATTGGTCGTAAACACAACTTATTGGTTATATACACACATTATTGGGACTCATTGGTCCCAACTGACCCTCAATGCCCTTAAACACACATTATTGGGCCATCATTGGTCCTAAACACAACTTATTGGTTATATAAGACACACCTTACTAGGACTTATTGGTCCCAACCGACCCTCATTGCCCTACTAAACACTCCTTATAGTGCCATCATTGGTCCTAAACACAACTTATTGGTTATATACAAACCTTAGTGGGACTCATTAGTCCCAACTAAACACACATTATTGGGCCATCATTGGTCCTAAACACAACTTATTGGTTATATACACACCTTACTAGGACTTATTGGTTTAACCGACCCTCATTGCCCTACTAAACACACCTTATTGGGCCATCATTGGTCCTAAACATAATTTATTGGTTATATACACACCTTAGTGGGACTCATTAGTCCCAACTAAACACACCATATTGGGCCATAATTGGTCATAAACACAACTTATTGGTTATATAAACACCTTATTAGGACTCATTGGTGCCAACTAACCCTCATTGTCCCTAAACCCACCTTATTGTGCCATCATTGGTCCTAAACACAACGTTATTGGTTATATGCACACATTAGTGGGACTCATTGGTCCCAACTAAACACACCTTATTGGGCCATAATTGGTCATAAACACAACTTATTGGTTATATACACACCTTACTAGGACTTATTGGTTCTAACCGACCCTCATTGCCCTACTAAACACACCTTATTGGGCCATCATTGCTCCTAAACATAATTTATTGGTTATATACACACCTTAGTGGGACTCATTAGTCCCAACTAAACACACCATATTGGGCCATAATTGGTCATAAACACAACTTATTGGTTATATAAACACCTTATTAGGACTCATTGGTGCCAACTAACCCTCATTGTCCCTAAACCCACTTTATTGTGCCATCATTGGTCCTAAACACAACGTATTGGTTATATGCACACATTAGTGGGACTCATTGGTCCCAACTAAACACACCTTATTGGGCCATAATTGGTCGTAAACACAACTTATTGGTTATATACACACATTATTGGGACTCATTGGTCCCAACTGACCCTCATTGCCCTTAAACACACATTATTGGGCCATCATTGGTCCTAAACACAACTTATTGGTTATATAAGACACACCTTACTAGGACTTATTGGTCCCAACCGACCCTCATTGCCCTACTAAACACTCCTTATAGTGCCATCATTGGTCCTAAACACAACTTATTGGTTATATACAAACCTTAGTGGGACTCATTAGTCCCAACTAAACACACATTATTGGGCCATCATTGGTCCTAAACACAACTTATTGGTTATATACACACCCTACTAGGACTTATTGGTTTAACCGACCCTCATTGCCCTACTAAACACACCTTATTGGGCCATCATTGGTCCTAAACATAATTTATTGGTTATATACACACCTTAGTGGGACTCATTAGTCCCAACTAAACACACCATATTGGGCCATAATTGGTCATAAACACAACTTATTGGTTATATAAACACCTTATTAGGACTCATTGGTGCCAACTAACCCTCATTGTCCCTAAACCCACTTTATTGTGCCATCATTGGTCCTAAACACAACGTATTGGTTATATGCACACATTAGTGGGACTCATTGGTCCCAACTAAACACACCTTATTGGGCCATAATTGGTCGTAAACACAACTTATTGGTTATATACACACATTATTGGGACTCATTGGTCCCAACTGACCCTCATTGCCCTTAAACACACATTATTGGGCCATCATTGGTCCTAAACACAACTTATTGGTTATATAAGACACACCTTACTAGGACTTATTGGTCCCAACCGACCCTCATTGCCCTACTAAACACTCCTTATAGGGCCATCATTGGTCCTAAACACAACTTATTGGTTATATACAAACCTTAGTGGGACTCATTAGTCCCAACTAAACACACATTATTGGGCCATCATTGGTCCTAAACACAACTTATTGGTTATATACACACCTTACTAGGACTTATTGGTTTAACCGACCCTCATTGCCCTACTAAACACACCTTATTGGGCCATCATTGGTCCTAAACATAATTTATTGGTTATATACACACCTTAGTGGGACTCATTAGTCCCAACTAAACACACCATATTGGGCCATAATTGGTCATAAACACAACTTATTGGTTATATAAACACCTTATTAGGACTCATTGGTGCCAACTAACCCTCATTGTCCCTAAACCCACTTTATTGTGCCATCATTGGTCCTAAACACAACGTATTGGTTATATGCACACATTAGTGGGACTCATTGGTCCCAACTAAACACACCTTATTGGGCCATAATTGGTCGTAAACACAACTTATTGGTTATATACACACATTATTGGGACTCATTGGTCCCAACTGACCCTCATTGCCCTTAAACACACATTATTGGGCCATCATTGGTCCTAAACACAACTTATTGGTTATATAAGACACACCTTACTAGGACTTATTGGTCCCAACCGACCCTCATTGCCCTACTAAACACTCCTTATAGTGCCATCATTGGTCCTAAACACAACTTATTGGTTATATACAAACCTTAGTGGGACTCATTAGTCCCAACTAAACACACATTATTGGGCCATCATTGGTCCTAAACACAACTTATTGGTTATATACACACCTTACTAGGACTTATTGGTTTAACCGACCCTCATTGCCCTACTAAACACACCTTATTGGGCCATCATTGGTCCTAAACATAATTTATTGGTTATATACACACCTTAGTGGGACTCATTAGTCCCAACTAAACACACCATATTGGGCCATAATTGGTCATAAACACAACTTATTGGTTATATAAACACCTTATTAGGACTCATTGGTGCCAACTAACCCTCATTGTCCCTAAACCCACTTTATTGTGCCATCATTGGTCCTAAACACAACGTATTGGTTATATGCACACATTAGTGGGACTCATTGGTCCCAACTAAACACACCTTATTGGGCCATAATTGGTCGTAAACACAACTTATTGGTTATATACACACATTATTGGGACTCATTGGTCCCAACTGACCCTCATTGCCCTTAAACACACATTATTGGGCCATCATTGGTCCTAAACACAACTTATTGGTTATATAAGACACACCTTACTAGGACTTATTGGTCCCAACCGACCCTCATTGCCCTACTAAACACTCCTTATAGTGCCATCATTGGTCCTAAACACAACTTATTGGTTATATACAAACCTTAGTGGGACTCATTAGTCCCAACTAAACACACATTATTGGGCCATCATTGGTCCTAAACACAACTTATTGGTTATATACACACCTTACTAGGACTTATTGGTTCTAACCGACCCTCATTGCCCTACTAAACACACCTTATTGGGCCATCATTGGTCCTAAACATAATTTATTGGTTATATACACACCTTAGTGGGACTCATTAGTCCCAACTAAACACACCATATTGGGCCATAATTGGTCGTAAACACAACTTATTGGTTATATAAACACCTTATTAGGACTCATTGGTGCCAACTAACCCTCATTGTCCCTAAACCCACTTTATTGTGCCATCATTGGTCCTAAACACAACGTATTGGTTATATGCACACATTAGTGGGACTCATTGGTCCCAACTAAACACACCTTATTGGGCCATAATTGGTCGTAAACACAACTTATTGGTTATATACACACTTTATTGGGACTCATTGGTCCCAACCGACCCTCATTGCCCTACTAAACACTCCTTATAGGGCCATCATTGGTCCTAAACACAACTTATTGGTTATATACAAACCTTAGTGGGACTCATTAGTCCCAACTAAACACACATTATTGGGCCATCATTGGTCCTAAACACAACTTATTGGTTATATACACACCTTACTAGGACTTATTGGTTCTAACCGACCCTCATTGCCCTACTAAACACACCTTATTGGGCCATCATTGGTCCTAAACATAATTTATTGGTTATATACACACCTTAGTGGGACTCATTAGTCCCAACTAAACACACCATATTGGGCCATAATTGGTCGTAAACACAACTTATTGGTTATATAAACACCTTATTAGGACTCATTGGTGCCAACTAACCCTCATTGTCCCTAAACCCACTTTATTGTGCCATCATTGGTCCTAAACACAACGTATTGGTTATATGCACACATTAGTGGGACTCATTGGTCCCAACTAAACACACCTTATTGGGCCATAATTGGTCGTAAACACAACTTATTGGTTATATACACACATTATTGGGACTCATTGGTCCCAACTGACCCTCATTGCCCTTAAACACACATTATTGGGCCATCATTGGTCCTAAACACAACTTATTGGTTATATAAGACACACCTTACTAGGACTTATTGGTCCCAACCGACCCTCATTGCCCTACTAAACACTCCTTATAGTGCCATCATTGGTCCTAAACACAACTTATTGGTTATATACAAACCTTAGTGGGACTCATTAGTCCCAACTAAACACACATTATTGGGCCATCATTGGTCCTAAACACAACTTATTGGTTATATACACACCTTACTAGGACTTATTGGTTCTAACCGACCCTCATTGCCCTACTAAACACACCTTATTGGGCCATCATTGGTCCTAAACATAATTTATTGGTTATATACACACCTTAGTGGGACTCATTAGTCCCAACTAAACACACCATATTGGGCCATAATTGGTCGTAAACACAACTTATTGGTTATATAAACACCTTATTAGGACTCATTGGTGCCAACTAACCCTCATTGTCCCTAAACCCACTTTATTGTGCCATCATTGGTCCTAAACACAACGTATTGGTTATATGCACACATTAGTGGGACTCATTGGTCCCAACTAAACACACCTTATTGGGCCATAATTGGTCGTAAACACAACTTATTGGTTATATACACACTTTATTGGGACTCATTGGTCCCAACCGACCCTCATTGCCCTACTAAACACTCCTTATAGGGCCATCATTGGTCCTAAACACAACTTATTGGTTATATACAAACCTTAGTGGGACTCATTAGTCCCAACTAAACACACATTATTGGGCCATCATTGGTCCTAAACACAACTTATTGGTTATATACACACCTTACTAGGACTTATTGGTTCTAACCGACCCTCATTGCCCTACTAAACACACCTTATTGGGCCATCATTGGTCCTAAACATAATTTATTGGTTATATACACACCTTAGTGGGACTCATTAGTCCCAACTAAACACACCATATTGGGCCATAATTGGTCGTAAACACAACTTATTGGTTATATAAACACCTTATTAGGACTCATTGGTGCCAACTAACCCTCATTGTCCCTAAACCCACTTTATTGTGCCATCATTGGTCCTAAACACAACGTATTGGTTATATGCACACATTAGTGGGACTCATTGGTCCCAACTAAACACACCTTATTGGGCCATAATTGGTCGTAAACACAACTTATTGGTTATATACACACATTATTGGGACTCATTGGTCCCAACTGACCCTCATTGCCCTTAAACACACATTATTGGGCCATCATTGGTCCTAAACACAACTTATTGGTTATATAAGACACACCTTACTAGGACTTATTGGTCCCAACCGACCCTCATTGCCCTACTAAACACTCCTTATAGGGCCATCATTGGTCCTAAACACAACTTATTGGTTATATACAAACCTTAGTGGGACTCATTAGTCCCAACTAAACACACATTATTGGGCCATCATTGGTCCTAAACACAACTTATTGGTTATATACACACCTTACTAGGACTTATTGGTTCTAACCGACCCTCATTGCCCTACTAAACACACCTTATTGGGCCATCATTGGTCCTAAACATAATTTATTGGTTATATACACACCTTAGTGGGACTCATTAGTCCCAACTAAACACACCATATTGGGCCATAATTGGTCGTAAACACAACTTATTGGTTATATAAACACCTTATTAGGACTCATTGGTGCCAACTAACCCTCATTGTCCCTAAACCCACTTTATTGTGCCATCATTGGTCCTAAACACAACGTATTGGTTATATGCACACATTAGTGGGACTCATTGGTCCCAACTAAACACACCTTATTGGGCCATAATTGGTCGTAAACACAACTTATTGGTTATATACACACTTTATTGGGACTCATTGGTCCCAACGGACCCTCATTGCCCTTAAACACACATTATTGGGCCATCATTGGTCCTAAACACAACTTATTGGTTATATAAGACACACCTTACTAGGACTTATTGGTCCCAACCGACCCTCATTGCCCTACTAAACACTCCTTATAGGGCCATCATTGGTCCTAAACACAACTTATTGGTTATATACAAACCTTAGTGGGACTCATTAGTCCCAACTAAACACACATTATTGGGCCATCATTGGTCCTAAACACAACTTATTGGTTATATACACACCTTACTAGGACTTATTGGTTCTAACCGACCCTCATTGCCCTACTAAACACACCTTATTGGGCCATCATTGGTCCTAAACATAATTTATTGGTTATATACACACCTTAGTGGGACTCATTAGTCCCAACTAAACACACCATATTGGGCCATAATTGGTCGTAAACACAACTTATTGGTTATATAAACACCTTATTAGGACTCATTGGTGCCAACTAACCCTCATTGTCCCTAAACCCACTTTATTGTGCCATCATTGGTCCTAAACACAACGTATTGGTTATATGCACACATTAGTGGGACTCATTGGTCCCAACTAAACACACCTTATTGGGCCATAATTGGTCGTAAACACAACTTATTGGTTATATACACACTTTATTGGGACTCATTGGTCCCAACTCGGACCCTCTTATTGCCCTACTGAAACACTACCATTATAGGGCCATCATTGGTCCTAAACACAACTTATTGGTTATATACAAACCTTAGTGGGACTCATTAGTCCCAACTAAACACACATTATTGGGCCATCATTGGTCCTAAACACAACTTATTGGTTATATACACACCTTACTAGGACTTATTGGTTCTAACCGACCCTCATTGCCCTACTAAACACACCTTATTGGGCCATCATTGGTCCTAAACATAATTTATTGGTTATATACACACCTTAGTGGGACTCATTAGTCCCAACTAAACACACCATATTGGGCCATAATTGGTCGTAAACACAACTTATTGGTTATATAAACACCTTATTAGGACTCATTGGTGCCAACTAACCCTCATTGTCCCTAAACCCACTTTATTGTGCCATCATTGGTCCTAAACACAACGTATTGGTTATATGCACACATTAGTGGGACTCATTGGTCCCAACTAAACACACCTTATTGGGCCATAATTGGTCGTAAACACAACTTATTGGTTATATACACACATTATTGGGACTCATTGGTCCCAACTGGACCCTCATTGCCCTTAAACACACATTATTGGGCCATCATTGGTCCTAAACACAACTTATTGGTTATATAAGACACACCTTACTAGGACTTATTGGTCCCAACCGACCCTCATTGCCCTACTAAACACTCCTTATAGGGCCATCATTGGTCCTAAACACAACTTATTGGTTATATACAAACCTTAGTGGGACTCATTAGTCCCAACTAAACACACATTATTGGGCCATCATTGGTCCTAAACACAACTTATTGGTTATATACACACCTTACTAGGACTTATTGGTTCTAACCGACCCTCATTGCCCTACTAAACACACCTTATTGGGCCATCATTGGTCCTAAACATAATTTATTGGTTATATACACACCTTAGTGGGACTCATTAGTCCCAACTAAACACACCATATTGGGCCATAATTGGTCGTAAACACAACTTATTGGTTATATAAACACCTTATTAGGACTCATTGGTGCCAACTAACCCTCATTGTCCCTAAACCCACTTTATTGTGCCATCATTGGTCCTAAACACAACGTATTGGTTATATGCACACATTAGTGGGACTCATTGGTCCCAACTAAACACACCTTATTGGGCCATAATTGGTCGTAAACACAACTTATTGGTTATATACACACTTTATTGGGACTCATTGGTCCCAACGGACCCTCATTGCCCTTAAACACACATTATTGGGCCATCATTGGTCCTAAACACAACTTATTGGTTATATAAGACACACCTTACTAGGACTTATTGGTCCCAACCGACCCTCATTGCCCTACTAAACACTCCTTATAGGGCCATCATTGGTCCTAAACACAACTTATTGGTTATATACAAACCTTAGTGGGACTCATTAGTCCCAACTAAACACACATTATTGGGCCATCATTGGTCCTAAACACAACTTATTGGTTATATACACACCTTACTAGGACTTATTGGTTCTAACCGACCCTCATTGCCCTACTAAACACACCTTATTGGGCCATCATTGGTCCTAAACATAATTTATTGGTTATATACACACCTTAGTGGGACTCATTAGTCCCAACTAAACACACCATATTGGGCCATAATTGGTCGTAAACACAACTTATTGGTTATATAAACACCTTATTAGGACTCATTGGTGCCAACTAACCCTAGT
>JBCNJP010009948.1:0-25469 GCA_039602395.1 Deinandra increscens subsp. villosa | reverse complement strand
ATATAATAAACTTTAAGGGATAGAAATTGTCAAAACCACAAAGTCTTGTGGTCAAACTATGACTAACTAAAAGTTTCCTATTTAACTATCAATTTGCATTGTATTATTTATAAATAAATATAATATTTTTTTATTGATAACATTATAATATTTTGATTATAATTTAGATTTTATACTCAACAATTAGAAAATGTTCATTATGATTTTGATACAACTTTATGCTCATCTAAGTTTATATACAAATTTAAAGTCTCAAGTTTGTTAATTCATAATTCAAGTTAGTCGTTATTGAGGGTTTGATTAATTTTTTAAACAAGAACATCGTTTATCTTGTATTTTCCAATTATACAAGTAGAAACATGTCCTAAATATATTTATTTTTTTGAAAAAGAGAGTAAAGTCACAAATACCATATTATGAATTATAACTTTAAATTTTTATTTAATGTAATGTAATACGTTATTATGGTAATAAAAGAGTATGCATGAATTATCAGTTATATATATATATATATATATATATATATATATATATTTAATTATTCAACCCGTATAACATACGGGTTATATATATATATATATATATATATATATATATATATATATATATATATATATATATAGGGAGAGGATCATTTGAGAACCAATTTGGTTTGAAAACTTTTGAGAACCATTCTAAGCCACTAGTTTATATATATGGAAATCCCCTCATGAATTATAGTGGTCTCCACCTGAAATTAGTGGTTAAGATTTAGTTCTTAAAAGTTCTCAAAACAAAAAGTTCTCATTTGAACCTAACTCTATATATATATATATATATATATATATATATATATATATATATATATATGGGAAGGAATTAATATTAACCATACCTTAATGAAATAACCCATTAACCAACATCTTTTTTTTAACGGCCAACAAATGCCCCGGAAAACCCGGGGACTATTTACACCAGTTGAGCTCATTCCAGGGTGTAGAGGCTAGATTATGAGGCTTGTAATATTAAATAGTTTGGGCTGGGCTTAGTGGGTTTCATTAGATTAGTAGGCTAGTTTTATTATTATGTTTAGGCTAGTTTACTATTGGATATGGGCATGGGCTTGGGTTTATGATTAGGGTTTAAGAGCCCAATAGTAAACTCATGGGATGGCTATATAAACCTCATGAATTTACTATTCAAAGGGGCTTGATTACGATTTCTAGGGAGAGAAGAGGGTTTACGATTTACTGTTTTGTACCCGACAAGTTCATCTTGTGTGCAAGATTAGGTTTTTAACGTTTAATCATCGTATTCTTCGTGTTTCTTCTCTTCTCTATCTTGAACCAATCATAAACGAGGATTCCGCACTCGTTTGTGATTAAAATATCGTGATTAGTTGTTGTTTCCGGGCCTACAATTGGTATCAGAGCCAAGAATCACTGATTCGAGGCTCTCACGATATTGATTCAAGCTGTTTTCTGGGTTATAGTTCGAGGTTTTGAAGATTCAAAGGCTGTGTTGGTGTTTACGATCACTGCTGCTGCTGTTCTTCGAGTTCACGATCATTTTTTCTGGGTTTTCTGGGTGTTTACGACTGCTTCTGTTAAAGATCTTCATCATTTGGGTGTTTTCGAGTTCAAGACTCGATTTTTATCGTGTTTACGATCGAGCAAAGTGAGTTTACGACTGTACTTGGGTCGTGATCGTTGTTTATGACTTTGTTGGATCGTATTCGGAGTTTACGATTTTTCTTGATCGGAAACATGGCTTACGACTGAAGGTGATCGGAAACAGGTTTACGATCAGGAGTTTACGATCCAGCTGTCTGACTATATCGTAAACAGGTATTTACGATCGGAAACGGGTTTACGATCGGAAACAGGGTTTGCGGCAATAAGTCATTTTTTCACACTTTCACGGAAACGGACGTAACTTTTGACTCGTTTGGAGTTAGAAGCTCAAATTTGAACACGACGTTCGTGACACTGAGCCCCAGAATTACCCTCGACTAATGTCCAGGGGAGCTCGTTTGGACCCCCAAATTCCACTCCGAAGGCCTCCGTTTTTCAGTTTTAAGTTTCTGACACTATTCTTTGAATAGTGATTTTGCCGTTTTTGCTGATTTTTCAAAATTTTCAAAAGCTGCATAATGAGTTCAGTGGTTGAAGAAAAGAATATAGTTGAGGACAAAGATGATTTCACAGATAAAGTTGACAAAACTGAGATATGTCCCAATCCCACTTGTGCTCGTATAATTCCTGGAGTTAGGCAAATTTGTAAAAATTATCAGATAGAATTATTTGAGACAAAATGCGAGAGGAGTTCTTTTAAGGGTAGATGGCAAAAGAATGAGGAGAAGGTAAAAGCTCAGACACGAGACATTGAGAAATATTAGAAGCTAGCAACGGAGAAGACTATCTTATATGATCGGGCTAGGATTGAGATATCTGAGCTTACACAGAAATTAACTGAACTGCAACAAAAATTTGATGAGCTGCAGGTCAAGTATGATTGCAATCAGGAAAGAAACAAAAGAATGCTCGATGCTGGAAAGGAATTGTCACATGCTGTTATGACTGGTCAAGTTGGGAAAGATAAAACTGGGTGTGGGTCAGAAAAGTCTGATAAGTCTCTGTCTGCAAACAACATCATTCCTCCACCAGTTCCCAGAGACATTGTAGGAATACTTCTTAGTGAGGATCAAGTTGAACGAACCAAATCTGATTATAAAGAAGCTGCTCCTCCTATTAATAGTGTCTTGGTTGGAACTACACCAATGACTCAAGAAGAAATTGATAATGAGACAAAAATGACTTATGGTGAAGGGAGAGTAAAGGATATATCAGACAATGATGTTGAGTGCCAGAAATATGACAGGTGTCACAACTCTAAGTCTGATAAAGCTGGGATAGAGTTGAAACCATAACCTAAAATTGAAACCCCATGCTTCAAAGTAATTGACGAAGTCAAAAGGGAAATGGTGATCTTCACGACACGGCCTGAGGGGAAGATCTTTATGACATCTGGATCAATGTTTGACCAAGAACCAGATGTAGGATATGAACTACCATCCTTCTCCTCCAAGTTCAAAGGAATAACCGATGGAGTGATAAGTGAACCTAAAGTTGAGAGGCCAAAGATCACCATCAAGCATCTGAGTATGAAGCCAACAGCTGGAGTGAAGAATGAAAAACTCAAGGGATTAGCTGTGTCTCCCATTTCTTCAGTTGCTTCATGCAGTTGTAAGTGCAGTTGCAAGAATGGTGCTTCTTCATCAGGAAATCCAGAGAGCACAAAGACGATGAGGACAGGTTCAACACAGGCTTCGAGGATCCAGCAGAAAGTCAAATCTGGAGTTGCAGACAAAGCAAAGAAGCAGGAACAAGGCAAACCAGCTCCATATATGCCACCAAAGACAAATGGGTACACGTCTGACTTCTATCTAAAGAAGCAGACTTGCTTTAATTGTGGCATTGCTGGTCATATTGCTAGAAACTGTCTTTATCGCCACTATGAACCCTACTATCCAAAAAGTCAAAGGGTTTCATCTCAGGAGTCTGTAAAGTCTAAGCCAATGATGGTGCAAACACCTAAGGCAAGGAAGACTGTTGCTCCTAAGGTTAAACCCTCTGATCAACATTGGGGCGCTGCCAAAGCTGAAAGAAAATCTTTAAATCAAAACAACATCTTTCCAAGTTACCAAAATTTCCAAAAACAGGTGAAGAAACAGTTTTCAAAACAACCAAAGTCTGAAAAACCCATAGTTACCCCTCTTAAGGTAACTAAAACTGTTTTGAAAAATGATTCTAAAATGAAGAAGGTTGAAATACCTAAAGTCACAACTCAAAAGGTGACTAAAACAAAAACTGTTTTGAAAAGTGAATCTAAAACGAAGAAGGTTGAAATACCTAATGTGACATCCGAGAATTCCAAGGTTAACTTCCGTTAGACAATCTCCGTTAGTTACGTTATGAGTGTTAACTTAGTAACTAATGCTTAACTAGGCCGAATACGTCCACGACCTTTGGTTGATCACCAGACCCGCCCATATGTGTTATGTGTTCATTTATTTATAGTTATTATGTGCAATGTGATTTAAATACATGATTTAGTATTATGAACAGCATGACAATTCATGAAACGTGCTCATCTTGCTTAGAATGTAAACTGGTCACTTTTGGTCTCCAGCGAAACTACGGGCGAAATTATAGTGTCGCCCGGTAGCCAAACCACAGACTTACAGAGCCAGTTTCGCTTGGCCAGCGAAACTGACTAGCGAAACTAGCTCCTGTTATATAATGACATAAAACCCTAGAAGCCCCATTTTCTTGCACCTTTTCTCCAAAAACACACACACTCTCCTGAAACTTCTGGACCAGCTGATTCCAGCTAAGAACCACCAAGAATCAGCCATCATCTCTGAGTTGTGAAGATCATCCATCGATCCTAGAATCAACCGTGAGTCCCATGAACCATTTCTATGTGTTTTCTATGTGTTTTCTTCATAAAGCATGCCTAGATCTCCATAGAATCGTTAGATCTCCTGATATGATGCTTAGGAAGGCTAGATCTATCATAAAGTCAGTAACTTTACGTTTGAAATCAAACCATAATGAAGATTCATGCTAGTTAGGTCATTTTAGGCTTAAAATGTGTTTTTGGTGATTTGATGATGATTATCCATGTTTAAGGTGTTAAAACTGCTTCTATGATGTTGGTAAATGATTATGTATGCTAAATATTGAATCACATGAAGTATGGAAGCTGTTAGGTTGATTTTTAGGCTGATTTGTGAGTTTTTCGCGACCAGCGACACTGCATGTTCTCTGGGCGAAATTATGTAGCGAAATTATGTATATCTTCATCCAGCGACACTATGTAGCGAAACTGTAGTGTCGCCGTGTGAACCAGGTAGACCTGCTCGGACGAAACTACCGAGCGAAATTCCCTGAACGAAAGTTCAAACCAGTTTCGGGCGAAACTAGGCTAGCGAAACTGTGCCAACAGTTTCGAGCGAAACTAGCCTAGCGAAACTGTGTCATCGGGTATTGCCTAGCGAAAGTGCTGCCCGTGCACACAGCGAAACTGCCTAGCGAATTTATACTAGCGAAACTGTGACCAGACCTAAACCTAAACTTGTGCAACTTATTTGGATGTTATGCTATGACTTACATGATTATGCTATGATGAAACATGCTATGATTTCTGTAATATGTGAACCCTTGTTTATGATCAACCATCGGTGTCGTGTGTCGTTATGTCGTGTCGTAGTTCCAACGTGCTATGTTATGGGCCATAGTGACGATAAGTTAATGATTAGACACAAAACTAATACTTAAGACCTAAACGTGTTCATAGGTCTTCGTTAAGCAATAATTGGATTAATTAGCAAGTGTAGCTGAGAAACCTAAGGTGAGTTTCACTAACCCTTTAATTGTGAGCCCGTTTGGGACACAACGAATGAACTTAACGAAAAACAACGCTGACATTTTGAGGTATTACCAAATGGGTTACCTGTTATGGAAATTGGAGTGTTTTATGGGGAGCACTTGTAACTGTCCATCCTTGGGGTTTCAATTGAAATCCGGAAACGACCATTTTGACACTTAAACTCTTTTTAGGATTTCAAATGAAATCCAGAATAAACATTTTTAATATGACTAGTGTAGGTTAAAGTCTAAACCAAATGATATCACATGATTTCTAAGGATGCCTTAAAAACTTAAAAGTCCTCAATTTAGTACTATTGATCTGAGAAGCGAGGGGATGTTGGATAGATCTACTGAGGGTTTGACAAACCCTGCTCCGCGGTACACAAATGTGTAACCAACCGGTTGGAGGCCGAACGGAGTTCAATATCAGCCTGTTTTAGTTGTGGGCATCCCAAAAGGGACACAACTGGAGGCACCAACCATCGGCAAATGCCGAACTCTGTTACATCAGCTTTCAGCCCTAGTACGACTTCCTTAGTGCATGGAAACCGGATTAGCTACCCGCGATATCGGTTGACCGCTTTAACTTTTACTTAACTAGTGCATATTCGGTAATTCAACACTTGGCAATGTTTTGCAAATCTATTACTTATTTATATGTTGATGAATACGATTATGAGACCGGGCCAATGCATGTCATGCCCACCGTGAACTCACCAACCGTTAGGTTGACACTTGTGTGGTTTTCACTTTTGCAGATCGTTGAAGAGTATCCACTGGAGGTTGGCATGGCACAAGAAGATACTTACTTTTATTTTAAACTAAATTCGGGAATTTAACGACAATTTATGTTTAGTAATTAAAGCACGTGGTTAGTGCTGAGAGACTTATGTTTTTATTCCGCTGCGTACTTTAAACTGTTTTTATTATGAACATTTGGACTTTACTCTGATTCGTTTAGTAATTGTAACTAATGGTTGTGGTCCTGGTTTGCTCGCACCCCTTAATGGTATAAACTCCGTTAGTGGTTAATTTGGGGGTGTGACACCTAAGGTCACAACTCCAAAGGTGACTAAAACAAATGTTAAATCACCTGGAACTTGGAAACCAAAGGCTAATGCAGCTACAACCGAATCATCCCAACTTCCTGATTTTTCAAAAGGAATGTTTTTAAAAGAAATTTCATTCATTGATTCCTCAAGAGTACCCAGAAGAACAATGGCCTGGGTACTACTAGCTAACTAATCTCTCACTCTGTGCAGGAACGATCAAGGAGGATTATCACTAACGTTTTTATTACTAATTTGTTTGTTGATAAGTGATTGTTCGAGGCACAGTTTAGGAGACGTATCTTCATGTCATGTCAAGTAATCTATAAATGGAAGGTATGTCTCATTGAGAGGTAAAAGGTCAAAATCAGCATGAAAGGTACTGTTCTTAACTTGGTTGTTTGAATGATGAGGCAACAAAGGGTCTTTTGAGTCAAACCTATTTCATTAAAGTTTCAATTAAGCTGTTGATTGATTATGTGTTTGACTTCAAATGCAATGAAGTGTGCATGTCATGAAACCCAATTTTCTCAAAATTTTCAAATCAATACATTGAAAGTTAGCTTGGCCAGATGTCTGCAAAATTTTGTGTTTTGTTCTTTTAAGTGTGTTTGTGTGTTTTACTATTATAAAAAAAAAAAAAAACTGAAAAATGATGTTCACAAGATTGTGATATTAAAAATCAAAAAGCAAGGGGAAGAAATGTAAAGATGAAGAAAAAGTTGATCCCTCAAAAATAGTGTGCTTTTCAATTTTTAATTGTTTGTGTCTTGTTTTTGAGAAGTTTAGGGGAAGTAAAATGAATGTCCGGGTTGGAGATGGCTGACACGCGTAAGGCGGAAGTGAAAGGCAAGCGCCACGGTGATATGCTCGGTAGGCTCGACCTAAACTTATGACCTCCAATGAAAGTGCTGTGAACTTAAAAGATATATATGTTTAGTTTCCCATCCCAGGTTGTATGGTTTAAAAAACTGAGTCCCGGCGAAAATGGGTTGAGAGTGGTATTACCTAGTATTCACTCTCTCACACGCCATGTCTCTGCTGTCATGACTACACCACATAATAAAAAGAAATCAAAAAGAAATAAAAAAAAATAAAAAAAATGAATGAAAAAGAAAAGAGAATAAATAATCACTCAGTTGGTCTTCTTTGCGTTCTTAGCGGCCGACCTGATCACCAACTGATGGTTAATGAAATAAGTGGTAGTCATAACGGTGTTGCATGGTTCCTCAAGTTGGGGGTTTGTGAATCCTCAATAAACTCTGAGGTTGGGTATGTTTTGCTGTGTACGCTTGGGTGTGGGGACAATTAAACATGACGGTAATATTGTACTATATTAAGCATGACGCATTCGGTTGGGATTAAACGGGTTTGAGTTTAAAGCGGACAAACATACCGGCAATCACCTGGACTAGTTGAGTAACTGAAGCTAAAAAGGGTTCCTCAGTCAGATTCATACGGTTTGATCCCTTGTAAACTTTCTCATGTTTGGTTTGGTAAGTATTTGTTTATTTTTATCTTTCGTGTGTGAGTCGTTAAGTTCCTTTTGGTGTGTTTTCGTCTTGGCCAGGTCGATTTGAGAAGTCAAAATGTGTTTTTATGGGTTTTAATGCATGACAATATGCCCCCGACAGATCTTGACAAATTTTTAGGGGAAGGAGTATGGGATAATAAGTATTATCCGAAGGGAACTCGAGGATGATACTTATTATCTAATGGAAAAGACTTCCTCCGTCAGATCTTGACAAATTTTTAGGGGAAGGAGAGGGGATAATAAGTATTATCCGAAGGGAACTCGAGGATGATACTTATTATCTATTGAAAATACTTCCATAATACATAGTATCTAAAGGGAACTCGAAGATAATATGTATTATCTCAGGGGAAGTCCTTAGCTGAGGGGAAGTTATCAGCTAAGGGGAAGTCTTTAGAGGTCTTGGGTTCAGGGGAAGTTTTATAGAAAACCCGTAATCTATATTAGGGTTTTTGGTTAAAATTATGTTAATTTGAATCAACTGAACAGATGATAATTACCTTCTAACCCAAAGACCAGTCATCAAATGTCTGGTGGAGTATATTTTTTCAAATGTGTGTCAGATAGGTTGATGATAGAAAGATGCTGCTACTGCTCAAGTTAAAGAACCAGCCGGACAAGACTTCCATCTGAATAAGCAACTATTCAGGGGAAGTTGTTGGTGTCTTTACAAGTTTTCAAAAGCTTCAAAAGTTTTTCAAAGAAAATGCTCACAAGTTTAGGGGAAGCTGAAGATTTCAAGTCTCCAAAGTTAGGAGGTTTTCAAAAAAAAGAAAATGATACAGAGAGCAATCAGAGATCATGAAGTTTGAAGATCAACAATCAAGTTCTCCAAAGTTAGGAGGTTTTCAAAATTTACCCTCTAATTTTTGGAGATTCAAGACAGTTACCGAAGATTCAGCAAGAACCAGTTCTTTCAAAAGAAGCAAGTCATTGAGAATCCTCCATCTCATTAACTTGTTCATTTCAAGAAGTTCGAGCTGATGCTGATCAAGAGGAAGTCCCAAGTGCCCGTTATGAAACCCAATGAAGATTTCTGCGGAAAGAATCTTCATCAGCATCTTTGCCAGCCAGTCAAGAAGAAGATTTTCAAAGATCGAAGACATTTAATATCACAAGCCTAGGGGAAGATTGTAGAGGCTAGATTATGAGGCTTGTAATATTAAATAGTTTGGGCTGGGCTTAGTGGGTTTCATTAGATTAGTAGGCTAGTTTTATTATTATGTTTAGGCTAGTTTACTATTGGATATGGGCATGGGCTTGGGTTTATGATTAGGGTTTAAGAGCCCAATAGTAAACTCATGGGATGGCTATATAAACCTTATGAATTTACTATTCAAAGGGGCTTCATTACGATTTCTAGGGAGAGAAGAGGGTTTACGATTTACTGTTTTGTACCCGACAAGTTCATCTTGTGTGCAAGATTAGGTTTTTAACGTTTAATCATCGTATTCTTCGTGTTTCTTCTCTTCTCTATCTTGAATCAATCATAAACGATGATTCCGCACTCGTTTGTGATTAAAATATCGTGATTAGTTGTTGTTTCCGGACCTAAACAGGGAAAATCCACCTCCGCGAGCGGCCGGGTGGTAAAACCTGGGAGCTCAGGGATCGAACTTGTGACCTTTCAGCCCCAAGTCTCCCCTCATCGCCAATGCCCCTTCCAAAGTGTTGCCCGTAAGAATCGAACCTGTGTCTCAAATAGAGAACACAGGCTTCCTACCACTATACCATCAGATGCTATAAAATGATGACACTTGTCCCTTTCTATTATTTTAATTCAAAAGGGTATTTCTGTCAAATAACATAATCACAAAAATCTCCCTTCATTTTAAAAAGTCCATAATTTTTTTATACTTTGTCAGATTTTTATAAAAGTTGCATTATTAAACTTGTCGACGTTTTTTATTGCCGTTTTCTCAGATGTACGATGTAGCACTAGTGTTACAACCACTAACATCATTTTCATAACTGTTAACAAAGAATAAAATTATATCCATACATTCATAACCAGTAGCATCGATGTTTTTACTGAAAGTATAACTGCATATGCATATAAACACTGATACTATAACCATTAACAGTGGTGTGAAGATCAGTAACATTGATGTTACTACTTAAAATCACCAAATGTACAACTAAATATACAAAGATTACAAACCGTAAAGCATCAAGATTTACAAACAACTATACCAAAATCATTAGAACATTTAGCATCTCAATAAACCCCAACTCAACTCTGTGATTAACCAAACTCTATGATGAAACTCATTACAAAAAGCTTTCGTAACCTAAAAAACTAAAACATAAAATTCTAACTACATACATATCATAAATATCAGAATTAGCTTGATCAACTTCTTAATCATTGGAAAGATATCCATTGAACTCTAATCTATAAAACTCAAATAAAAATAAAAAATAAGAACAATTGCAAACAATATTTAGGAAGCTCGGATAATAGAGTAAACTTTGTAATTCCTAGACCTTAATTAAGATCTCATAGAGCTAGGATTAGATAGTTTCATCATCATCGCAACAAAAATTAACAAAAAAGACAATAAAAATGTCAAAATTTTTGGATCATTAAAATCGGAAAAAATTTCTGAAACAATATCCCACTTCTAAAATAGTTGAGTCAAAACTTGAATCCGAAACAATATTCCAAAAAAATTGAGTCAAAACTTGAATCTAAAGCAAGATCGAGCAACATAACATTTACTGAGCATTGGAAAAAGCTTAGATGTGGTGGCAGTAGTAGGAGCGGTGTCACATATTTTACCTAACTATATGATGGCGGTGGTTGTGTGGCGGTTAAAGGGGGTTAATCACGGTGGCGCCGACGATGGTAGTAGTGGTCTTCATGGCACCGACAACCCGTAATCGGTGCAATGAAGTCTGCACAAGACAAACCAACATTTCCGCTACAAGTGGTGGGCCGACGGTAAGGAGACCGCAGGTTACCAGAATCGGTCACTGACTTTCGACCAACAACGCTTGGTAACGGGCGATGACGGATCCATTCGGAATTGTGTTTGGTGGAGAAAGGGAGGAGAAATGGGGCAGTCTTTCTTTTAATGGTGGAAGCAGTGATGTATTTTCTCCAGCTGCAAAAAAGTGAGAAGCTATAGGGTTTTTTTTAAGAAAGAGACAAAAGGGTGTATTTACCTAAATATCCTCCAGTTCATCATCACTATTGATTCAAATGTAATTATTTTATATTGAATCAATGGTAGAGAGTGAGTTAATTGGTTATGACAATTCCAACTCATATATATATATATATATATCTTTACTACTATATAATAGATATTGATCAAAATGGCATTTTTGTTATATTAGGCGTCTTAAAAATTAAGACGCATTCCATTTACAATGCATTCTCATCTTCGATCCGCTCATCCCCTTTCTATTCTTTCCCGTTCCGGTGAGAAAACGCAGCAACAATCCCATACCTTGAGAACCGGCGACAAAATCCCGTACCTTGCAGAGATCCACCGTTCAATTGATTTTTATTGCGAGATCCACGCTCAATTGCTTTCTATCGCTTACCTAAATAAAGCCCTAATTCAAATTTTTTCTGAAACACAGAGCTTGCAGACACCCAATTCAGAGAAAGCAATAAAGTAAATCATCTTTATGGTCTTGAAAGAGCAGAGATTCTTCCATTTATTTTGTTCTTCAAAGTCTATGCCAATTGAAAGACATGAATTAGGTAATAATGGCGCTCAATTTCAAATCGCATTTCAAATTGGTACGGGAATTGGGTTCTATAAGTTCACAGATCTCCCACTCAAACACTCACAGAAGACATCCATTTGAGGTACGCTTTCATATTGATTTCATTTTGGTTTTGATTTCATGATTTTGAATAATATGCTCTTAATTAGTATTAAGGTTACTTTGGTTTCGGTGTTTAGAAGGAAACTCTATAGCTTTTGAATAATATGCCCCCATGTATCTGGTTTCATGATTACAAAGTGTGTATAATCTTTTATATAATCTGCATTTTTACTTTATTGTTGTTTATATGCATTCTTTTTGCTTATTTGCACTCTTTTTGTTTAAATTATGTCATGATTAGGAAGGTGTTGTTGCTTATATGCTTAGAAAAGTTATCACTTTATTTTTACTCCTTTTTTGGCTCAAACATTACATTAAAATCTGACCAGGTTAGACTTCATGAGGACCAGACAATCAATTTTGCTAACTGACTATGCATATAACTGATCTTTGTTTCATGGATAGTTCAAAGAAGTTGAAAGTTGCCTGGAGCTGTATTTTAACAATGTTTATTGTGCAGATTTTTTGAACACACGTCATTTATAATTTTTTGTTTTATTTTTGTTTTTGTTTTTGTTTTTGTAAAAGGTGGATCTTACCACAAGTGACTGGGATGAGTGCAGCTTCTGGTTTGAAACTCTGAAGCAAATGATCAAGATTAAGCCCAAAGAGAAACATATACATGGGGGCTGGGGCTAGGGCTGGGTTTTCCATGTATACGCAGCAATATGCCTAAGAGAAGGTGACATCCAGGTTTGCAGTTTCTTTCTTTTTATGCAAACATTTATAAGATAATTTATCTTTACATGTTAAATCGTCCGTATGAGATCATGCTTCTCAGGTTCAAGAAATAATACAAATATTTCAACTTGTGATGTTTATTCTGCACTCAGCTGAACATAGTAGAAATCATTTAAAGGAGTAATAGTTTTTGGCTATTGGGTTGATACTTGATTAAATATTTATTGCAGGTAACACAAAACCTGAAACAAGCATCATGCTTGCCACAAATTCACATTTCAAGTTCAAAGGTGTTGTTAATTTGCCCAATTTAGTGAAACTCCAATTAAATAATAGTTTCATATGTGTTAGTTTATCTGATTTGGGGAATGCTTACAGGTTTGAGTAGTAACTTTGTATATTGCATTTTCATTTCAATGAACTCTATAGATTAATGCTAAAATATCATGGAAATTGTTTAATCTGTGAATGAAGCAAATGTTTGATCTGTGAATGGGAACCGCAAGATCTGGTTTGTATAGCTTTTTATATGTGGGGTTATTTTTATAAGATCTGGTTTTTGTTACGCAGAGTGTTGTTGTTTTTACAGAAGGTGGACGTATGGCTATCCGATGAAGATTCAGTTGATAAGGATGGATGGCGGCATATGGCGGTTGTCCGGAGAAGATTCAGTCGACAATAACCTCACCTAAATAAGGTTTAATTTTTCTTTTTACCATTATGTGTTCTTGATTTCAGAAAGCTTTTTGTAACGGACCTAATGGGTCGGGTTTGATGTTTTTTTTTCTTTTCATTTCCTTGCTAACAGGTCTTGGGTCAGGTTGTAGGTTGCATTTTCTAATGGTTCAGATCTAATCATGTATGGTAATGTGCCTACTGTAATGCTTGCTTTGTTAATAATAAATCAGATTGTTGCTTTAGTAGTCTAGGAACCAGCTTGCTACTGAGACAAATTAACATAATATATAGCTACAATGTAATCATTTGATTAGGTAGTGGTTCAAACTACTACTTTCATTTCTCACAAATCAGACAACATATTGCATTTTTCTGATTTTGAATTTGCATTTTGTAACATGTTTGGATGCATTAGGTGAGTCAAAGTATCTATATGTTTATCTGTAATCAACTTTATTTCCTTATATAATCTAACACGTGCTTATACAATATATTTGATGCTTTCAGCATGTAGGAATTTCATGTTTCTCGTAGTGCTAACCGACTGGTCTGTTTGGCTTATAACATTGGACGACATGTGGTGATTTGAACAAAGGTACCATTGCAGTGATTAAAGTATGTAAATTAGATTTATTTAATTCAAGCGATTGGCTTGAGTATGATCATAACAGGTTTGAGACTTTGAGCATGCTAACCTTGTCTTTTTAGTATTTTGTAAGCAAAATTCTTGTCTTCAATGCAAGCTATAGCTTTTAAGGTGTTTCGATATAGGTTGTATAGATGGCAGAACTACAATCTTTTTGTGTAAGTTTAGTTTTCAGCTGCATTTAGGGAGTATTGGCATTGTGTTTTTAAGTAATTATAATATTATATACAGGCTTTCGCTCTAGAATCTTGTAAAACTGTTAGAATATTGTTACGAGGGAAAAGAGATTTTACTTGTGTATGAATTTATGCCACGAGGCAGCTTTGAGGACCGACTTTTTGTAGGTGTAACCAATGACTTGCTTGAGGTTAGTTTTGTTTTAGGTTCTTAATCAGAAAGTTCTTAGAATTTAAAAAACCCTAATCTCCTTAAAGGTATACTTCTCATTTATAGGTAATTTATATAAAGGCTGTTTTAGTTTTAGGACTGCATATTATATTTTGATTGATTGATACTTATTCATTTTCCTTTGTAGATTGTGATGAAAGGCATGACAGCTAGAGTGGATTTGCTGGTCAAGGTCAAGGAGATTGCCCCTGCACTCAGGCAGAGGCGGAACTACAGGGGGGTCAAGAGGGTCCATTGACCCTCCGGCCGCCGGAGCTTTTTTAATACGTTTATATAAATTTGATGTCTTTTTTTGTTGTTTGACCCTTTTAAATTGTTGTGCTAAGACCTAGAATAGTTTAGATGAAGAAAGAATGTGAGAATCGTTTAATCAGATATTTTTCCGGTGGCCGGTGATACCTGCAAAAAGGAAACAGTTGTGTTTAAGATTGATGCGAAGAAGATGACAAATAGAATGATATATTTAAATATATTTAATGTGTTGAAAAACGAGAAAGTACCATATCACTTTATTGTTTGGTAATAGATGTCAGGCTACAATAATTATTTACCACATATTTTTTTAATCTAAAAATGAATTTTAATTTTCTATACTTTTTAAACCTAGTTATTTTTGTTTGTTGTATTTCTGTACAAAAAGAAATGTCCGAGTAATTTTGTTTTTTATATTTAATCTTTATAGGTTTTAATATTATCTCTTTTACATACTTATATATTTTTTATTATATATAACTTTATATAGATATATTTTCAATAAAACATGTGTAAAAATAACAAAGACCAATGATAGTTATTGTGTTTGTAAACTTCTTTTTTAACGGCAGTACAAATTATTATTGTGACCCCAATTAAAAAACTTCATTTTGAACGGTAGGACAAATTATTGTTGACCCTCCGGTTAAAAACACCTAGTTCCGCCACTGCACTCAGGGAACTGGGTTGAAATCACCTCCTAGAAGTTCGAAGTTGGTTACTTTTAGCGGTGTTTTCCGTGTTTTTAATATTGTCCTTTTTGACGTGTTTTTTTTTTGTTTGAACAACCTCACCATTCTAAACTTAAAGGTTCTTGAGGTAATTATTTTGTAAATATTCCTTTTCGTTTTTCCTATTCGCTAATTTGTGGTTTGCATGTATAAAATGTATAAATTCTGTATAAAAGTGAACAAAAATGTAGCTTTAAATTTGTCTAAAAAGTGAACAAAAATGTAGCTTTAAACTTTTCTTTATTCCGTAACCAACAAAAATTCAGTGTGTTGTTGATGTAACTTAAAAACTTTTAACTTGTAGTCATGCTTTTAATACCCATAAACTTACGGGCTTCCTATTCCACTATTTGTGTTCATACACCAATAGATAATATATTCTACAAAGATGTAGCTATATTAATTAATAAAAAAATTAAATGAATACATTTTCCTAATGCCAATGTTAATAAATTTATATACATAACTAATGTATAGACACTTAAATAATTAAGTTATCATATTTTGTAACTTGAATCTATAAGTACATGATGATGTGTACAAGGAAGAATACAATTATATATATATATATATATATATATATATATATATATATATATATATATATATATATTTTACAACTTTACATAGTAGCAGAAAGACCATCCTTAACTTTGTCTACTTTCTTTGGTGCAATTATGTATTTTAAAATCGACCAAACATGATTTTGGACTTTACACCCAGCCTTGTGTATCGACCCCATGTTACAAATCTCTCTTTCTAAAAAATATGTTTCTTCTTCTCAACTTTCTAACTATGTAACACATTCGATATTTATTTTTAAATTACATGTTTATGGCCCAGTCTAATTCGTGTGTTCTTTATTATTCAATTGAGATATGTAAGAATCATAACATAAATAGACGACATCGATGCTACGAATGAGAAAACTAATAGGCCTACAATACAATATATCACGAGAGTATTCTTAAACAAACTGAAACGAGTACTTCATTGTAAATTTCTACTACACCGCATCACAATAACAGAAACGAATACTGGATGGTAAATTGTTGCTCCGCCGCAATAGGCGGCCACAAGACAAATGACGTGCGCCGCCGCAACGCGCGGGCACCATCCTAGTATATATATATATATATATATATATATATATATATATATATATATATATATATATATATATAGGTTCTTTTGAGAACCAATATATATTTTGAGAACCGTGAGAACAGATATGAGCCACACATCTTAACCACCTTTTAAAATTAATGGTCTAGATTAATTTGAATTTCTTTAAATTAAATTAAAGTTTAAGAATCTATTAAATATATTGAAAAGGGCACAAAAGTAATTTTCTATTTAAAATGAGATGACATACTAAGGTGATGTAATACTAAATATACTTCTCCCTCCATTTTATATCGTGAATAACTTTTTATACAATAATAATTTTTCTTTTTAAAATGGCACCATTAAATAAGACGTCTTTTATCTTTTATTTGGTTATAGTCTCGATTTTTAATAATTTTTTTCCGTATTTTTTTAATGTATGTTGTTATATGTAGGTAACAAACAGTTAAATATTAGTAGCGAACAAGTACATATGAGTAACGAACAGTTACATGTATGTAAAATGTTAAAAATATAAATATTAAAATTTCTCTATCATTGATCTGTATATCATATTTCCTTCTCTCTCATTTTCTGTAAACAAATCATCTATTAGGTAAATGCCCAAATACATTTTTCGCAAACACATTTTCTTGCTACAACCACGTAGCTGGTTCTTACGAACCTGAAGCATTGTGTAACAAACATGTAAACAAATATTTACATGGTTGCATGCTCGTTGTCATCTGTTACATAGTTGTTGTTGTCTATATTGCATGATCGTAGGCATCTGTTACATGGTTGCATCTTCTTACATGTACGTTACATTTTCGTAACAGGCTCCTACCAACTTTTAGGAAAAAGGTTATCACCCGTCGAAAACTAAAACTATGATAATACTAGCACCAAAACAGTACCAAGTTCTCAAAATTACACTTTGGTGTAATTTCTTTAATGTATGTTGTTACATGTTGGTAACGAACAATTACATGCGTGTAGTGAACAAATACATATGTGTAAGGAACATTTACACGTATGTAAAATATTAAAATATAAATATTTAAATTTCTCTCTCATTGATCAGTATATCACATTTTCTTCTCCCTCATTTTTCGTAAACACATTATCTATCAGGTAAATGCTAAAACACATTTTCCGCAACACACATTTTCTTGCTACAACCACGTAGCTGGTTCTTACAAACCTGAAACATTGTGTAACAAAAATGTAAACAAGTATTTACATGGTTGCATGCTCGTATGCATCTGTTACATAGTTTGTTGTTCTCTATATTGCATGATCATAGGCATCTGTTACATGGTTGCATCTTCTTACATATACGTTACATTTTCGTAACAGTGTCCTACCCACTCTTAGGAGATTACCACCCGACGCAAACTAAAACCATGATAATACTAGCACCAAAACAATACCAAGATCTCAAAATTACACTTTGGTGTAATTTTTTTTAATGTATGTGTTACATGTTCGTAACGAAAATAATAAAAAGGAAAGTTAATAAAATAGTTATAAAAATATGTAATAAAAGTAAAAAGCTAAAAAAAACATAAAAAATAAGTAAAGAAAAGTAAAAAGTATTATATTAAAAGCATATAACGTGATTAAAAAAACTAGTAAAAAGTATTTTAAAAAAAAACTAAGTTAAAAATGTTTAAAAAAAAGTTATTAAAAGAAGTAAAAAATTCAAAGTTAATAAAAGGTTTTAAAAAGTTATTAAACGAATGAAACTAAAAACATTTAAAAAAATAACAAAAAATTAGAAAACATTAAAAAATAAGTTTTAAAAAATATTAAAAAACGTAATAAAAATATAAAAGATTTTTTTTAAATATTTAAAACAATTAATTTTGACTAATTAAGATATTAATAGTTAATATTATTTTTAATGAGGTTTTGTCTTTTAGTTATATAGGTTAAAAACTTTATTACCCTTTTGAATTAAAATAAATAAAATTGGCTAGATTCCAAATGTATGGTTAGGAGGTGTTCTCATGGTTCTCACAAAAATAAAAGGTTCTCAAATGATCCTAATCCTATATATATATATATATATATATATATGGGAAGGATCATGCGTAAACACATTTATATTGCGAAAACGCGTAAACACATATTAAAACCTCTATAACTTTTTAATACGTTAACATTTAAAAAAAATTTGCACCAAAAGTCTTAGAATTATGTTATCTTTAATTCTGGAAATTTTTTTAAAAAAATTTAACGTTTTTTGGTACAAATTTTATGAAAAACAATTAACGTATGAAGAAGTTATGTAGGTTTTAATATGTGTTTACGCGTTTTCGCAATAAAAAGTGTTTTCGCATGATCCTTACCTTATATATATATATATATATATATATATATATATATATATATATATATAAGGGATGAATATATTAAAAATTCTCTTTAAGTTGGAAAAACCATGAAAACCAAAATGAAGGTCTAAGATTGAACCACATCACTCTAATTTGTAGATGCTTATAAGGGCATAATGATACATTCACCCCAGTGAAGGCTTTCTGCATTCTGCCACTCTATTGTACTTTTTGTAACATTCTCTCTCTTACCTTTTCAATTCCCAACGCATGAATTGTTACATATGTAAAACATGTGTTACATATGTAAAATCATTAGGATATGTGTAATAAAAAATGACAATAATATTTTATTAATTTATAAAGAAAATATTACAATCAATAATAGACGTTACAAAAATGATTCTTACGAACTATAAAATTTTTAAAAATGATTAAACAATATAACAAGCCGACGAAAAATATATATAACAACCTAACAGAAAAAATATAAAAGCTAATGAGTCTTCGATTCTTGATAATCATCTATATCTTTGACACAAAAACTCCTTTAACCTGCACATAAACAAGTTAATCGGTTGGTATACGTATGTAACATTAAAATTTTACATATGTAACAAAAAAACATCAGTTTATGTTTATTATCTTATCAATAATTTGTAACAAATTTAACATGTAACAACTTGTAACATATATAACATGTAACATATAACCTAATATGTGTGTAAAATTACACATGTAACATGCATGTTACACATATTTATGTAACATTAGAATTTTACATATGTAACAAAATACATTAGTTTGTGTTTATCATCTTAGCAATAATTTGTAACAAATGTAACATATGCAAAACGATAGGTCTAAACAAGCCCGAGGTGATAATAGAATTAACGACAAAATACGTATGAATGTAAGCCAAAGTCAAGCAAACAACAGCTCCAAATAAGCAAAAAAATAAGCTAGGCGAACAACCACAATACTCTTCCAGACAACCTTAAATCTACTAGATAAAACATGAAGAAATTAGTCATGAAACTCACTAACCAATAGTTCCAAATCAGTCTAGAGCGAGTAGTGACTACTGACTAGCAAAGTCAGGATATACTTTGTATTTTGATTTTGATGGGTTTATATTAAATAGTGAGCCCAATAATACTAATATATATATATATATATATATATATATATATATATATATATAGGGAGAGGATCATTTGAGAACCAATTTGATTTGAGAACTAAAAAGAACTAATTTGAGCCACAAGTTTATTTACATGAATCACCCTCCCATGAATTGTAGTGGTCCCCCCTGAAATTTGTGGTTGAGATTTAGTTCTCAAAAGTTCTTAAAAGAAAAAGTTCTCATTTGAACCTAACCCTATATATATATATATATATATATATATATATATATATATATATATATATATATATATATATATATATATGGGGAAGGATCCTGCGAAAACACCCTTTTTTTGTGAGAACTGCGTAAACAAATCTTAAAACCTACATAACTTTTTCATACGTTAATATTTTTTTAAAAAATTTGCACCAAAAGTCTTAAAATTATATTATCTTTAATCCTATAAAAGTTTTAAAAAACTTAACGCTTTTTTTATTTTTTTTAAATATTTTTTTTGTGTGGTGCACATGTGCATCACAAAAAAAACTCATACTTTTAGTATGAGTTAATATTTTTTTTTCTTAGTCGCACCATATGTCATATATTTTCATCATTTTTTTGCGTTTTTATTGAATGATGCACATGTGCATCATACCAAAAAAAACGCTCATACATGTGATATACATTAATAGTTTAAAAAGAAATTGCACCCTAAATCTTATAGTTGTGTTATCTTTAGATTTAAAGAAAAAAATAGCATTTTATAACTTTTTTTAATTATATGATGCACATGTGCATCACACGGGAAAAAAACGTTCAGTTTTTTTTTTAATATTTTGCTTCAGATTTAAAGATAACGTAATTCTAAGACTTTTGGCGCAAATTTTATGAAAAATCGTTAACGTATGAAAAAGTTACGTGAGTTTTAATATGTGTTTTCGCAGTTTTCACAAAAATATGTGTTTTCGCAGGATCCTAACCCTATATATATATATATATATATATATATATATATATATATATATATATATATAGGAAAAGGATCATTGGAAAAACCATTATTTTTGGAAAACTTGGAAAACCACTCTCCACCAATCATAATTTTTCATTTAATTGTTGATTTTTATTTTAATGAAAGAGGTAATAAGGTAAATTTAGCATTTCTATTTTAGTAAGGAATTTTAAAAATTAATGAGGATAACTAATTTGAATTTTTGTAGGGATTTCCATTATGATAATTCAAAAAATTCGAACAATCTCTAAACCCTAGCCCCACGTTTTTTTTTTCTGAACGTCGTTCTTTTTTTTCTTCACATCGTTCTACTGCATATTCATCACGTTCTTTTTTTTTCACATTCACAATCTCCATTGCCATGCAATATCAAGTTAAAAGAAGGTAAAAATCAAAACTGCGCATCAATTGATGATGTCGAATCATCTTCATCACATTCATCTTCATTACGATCATCATGTACAATCAAGATCAAGAAGGAAAAACTCAAGACCGCGAAAGTCATCATGCACAATCAAGTTCAAGAAGAAAAAAAATCCTCCTTTTCAGTGTAAGTTTGTTACTATAATGTAACAAATAACATTGTAACTTAAGTACAGTTACAATACTATAACATAAGTTTCTGTTTAATAACTGATAATATGATAATAGTTACAATGTTACTATACTGTAACATATTTTTATAGTTCTGTAACTGATAATATGCTGATAGTTTCAATACTATTACAATACTGTAAGTTTTTGTTTATGTTTCATAACTTCAATACAGTTACATAATAATAGTTATAATGTTACAATCTGTAACATATTTTATTGTTCCATAACTGATAATATGCTGATACTTATAATACTATTACAATAATGTAACTTTTTTTTTCTGTTTCATATTTTCTTGTTTCATAACTTCAGTACAGTTATATGACTGTAAAATATTTAACAATTAAACATTAGAATGTTTAATTTGATTACACATATGTAAAATTATTGTTACACATATGTAACCTTCAAATTTTTCTTGACAAATATACATGAAATTACTGTTACACAAATGTAACACGAATGTATATTACACAGTTGTAACAAAATTTGTATACGTTGATTAGTTATTGTTACAACTATGTAACAATCGTTACTCTGGTGATAAAATGGTGATTAACGAATTTTTTCTTTTATAAATTTGGTTTGTTTTTCTTTTAAAAAATTTGGTCTTAAATTTGAAATTAAAGTAGAGAGAGATATTTTAAGAAAGAGAAGATTGGAGAGAGAATCAATTAATACATTTATTAATAAAAAGTCATTTGTCTATTATGCCCTTCATTAACCCCCAAAATTTACCATCTTGTCCTTATTTGATCTCAACCATTAATTTTAAATCAATTGTTAGAAAGTGGTTTTCCAGGTTTTCCAAAAATTATGGGGTTTTCCATAGAAGCCTATATATATATATATAATATAAAAAAATATGTTTATATCTTATTCGAATTATTCGAATCGAATCGAATTTGGAAAAGAAAATTCAAATTCGATTCGAATTCGACTTAATTAATCGAATCGATTTAGGATTCGATTCAAATAAATCGAAGAAGGAATTCAAAAAAATTCCTTATTTGAATTCGAATCGAGTCGAATTTCGAATTATTCGAACCGGATTCGAATAATGAACACCCCTAGGGGAGACAACTAAGATAAAACCCAGGATCACAAGTAATTAAAAAGTACCGACTCAGCAAATGCTATAAACATAAAAGAGATATAAGAGTAACTTTTTTGTACATGATATAATTCAATAAACATAAAAGAGGTATAAGGACGAAGATAAAAACTTAATAGAATTCAAACTTGTGACCTCTATTTGCAATACCAAAATCACAAACCTGTAACGCCCCAAATTTTTAAATTAAATGGTAAACTAATTATGTGGTGAAAGTATTATAAGTACTTGAATGTTTTGCATAATTTATGCATCTTTAGTTGCCTAACTTGAAAAATTTAGTTGTTAAGTTGTTAAGTTAGGAACTTATGAGGGGCTAAGTAGAAAATCTCATCTTTGGGTGGGTTTTAAATATTTAAAGCTAATTGAGGGCTGGAGTGAAACATGGGGCATAAAACAAGTCTGGGAAAAATCCCAGGCCGGTTTCACGATCGCAGAAGGGGGGGGGGGGAGCGAAGGTGCTCATAAACCCTAACCTCATATAGAGGGAAAATCTTGTGAAATTTGGGAGAAATCTGCATAAGGAAGGTTAATTCGAGTTCTAGGAAGCATAGGGGGCTCGAAATTTATCGCTATCCTCTTGTTCTTTGGCCAAGTAAGTTATCTAGTTCACACCTTGAGTTGGCCAATGTTGATAGACCAAATTGATGTTTATTTTAGTTGTATGTTGCTTGAATTCTGTCATAGAACTCTAGATGTAGGGTGCATGTTAGCAATCCTTTATAGGTTAAGGAAATTAAAGTAGGGGTGAGGTCTTACCTCACTAAAAATCGTAACCCATGGGTGTGATGAGTTAGAATCCTTTAATTGCTTTCTAGAAATGATTATTGAGTGTTAGAATCATGTAATTGCTTGACTGAGATGATGTGAAGTGATTTCATGATAAATTAATCATCTTTGGTGTGAATTATGTGTTGTATGGAAGTAAGATCATTTGACATTAGCAATGCATATCAAGTGTTCGATGAAATGCCTAAATGAACCATATTATGAGTTAGTGAAGATTTGATAATAAAATTTGACTAAGTGCTAATGAAGTAGTAATCACTTGGTGTATGTAGCCATAGTTGGGGATAATTAATGTATGTAAGATAGGTGGGTTGGTTGTGAAACTTTGTTGCACATTAGGTGTTTATTATAATACCTAAATTATGCATAACTTGTTGGAATGATATTTTGAATGATTAATATGTGGTATTCCGGGACTTTGTTATAGTACGCTAAGTTGTAATACTAAAACAATCACAAACTTCAGGTGAAGAAGGAGAAGGTACTGGTTCAAGGAAAGGCAAAGGTAAAGCTTAACGAGGTAACACCTAGCTGTTAAATTGTGCTTTAAATGGTCGTTGTGATCCTAAGTGGCTTATGTAGAACATGGAATTATATGTGGTTCCTAGTTGCATCCTTAGAGCGTAGAAAATAATATAGGTTGTTGTTGATATTGTGGTAACGAGGATGATTATGATGCATCCTCCTTACTAGGAGAAGGGGATCGTTGATTCCTAAGTTGAAATGTTGAAGAATGGAGTAATTAGGATGATGATCATCCTATACTTCATTGAGAAAGTTGGGACCTTATATCCGAACTCAAAGATAGACTATTGTTGTTGAGGTTTGAGATATCCACCATATTACATGTCATAGACCTTAGGTGAATAATCTCATGTAAATGCTGATGTACGTTGTTAATTGCTATATAGATGTTGATTCTAACCTTTCTATGCAAGAATAATTACACCTATGATTGCAGGGGTTGTATGTATGTATGTGATTCATGAGAATAGGAGTTAGGTAAGTGATTTTGAAGGTAGACTCTAATGGGTCAACGGGGTGGTAAGAATTCTTGGAAATTATAACTAAATTTTCATGAATAATGTTGTACTTTATACATGTTTGTGATAACTTCCTCAAGGAAGGTTATTTTGTTGAAACTAGAGATAATAGAGTTAAGTATGTGATTAATGTGGGAAATCTGGCCAAAATGGAAAATCTGGAAATTTGAATAAGTAAGAAAAAAGGGGAAATTTCGTTAGATCCCTGGAAATACAGTTCCAGGCGTATCGCTGGAACATCAAGTGTCCCAAGCGATATGCTTGGGCCCTCGCGATACGTGAAGAAACCCCTCGCGATACGCGAGGGGTAATTTCGTCCTAAATTTGATTGTTGTTTGCTTGATGTAATATTTAGCATTTGTTAGCATTCTAGTTGATTTTGTTTTCCACATTCACTAACGTGTTACTAGTATTGTGGTAGGTAATGTTTTGGGAAGCTCAAGTGGGTGATCAAGTCTTGCTGTGAAGAACCGAACACTCAAGTTATGACTACGAGGTGTATATTTTATGAATGGAACCTCTTTTTGTTATTATCAAATTTTGATGGTGTCCTATGTGGCAACTAATACTTTAACTAAACTTATGTATCTTGGAAATTCAGTTGTAGCTAAACGTTATCTTACTGGGACCAAATGAATTGTTGTTATCTTTTTTGTAAAAATGCGTATGGGTGTTACAAAACCAAACAATGTGTATGTTTATTTGCGAAAAAACTCTTACCGACAAGAATGGGGTGGGCAAGATTAGAACACAAAAGCTCTCCCTGACAATGAAAGCCACCCACCAGGTCGTATTAACACTTCTGATATGCGTCTTCGAATAATTTTTTATTATAAATAAAAGCTGTGAAAGAAATAATGAAAAGAACAAAATACCACTCATGGATGGGGCTCGAACCTGGGACGCTGGAAGGTCATAGTAGCATGTCTGTTGGTTGTTTAAAGTTTATATTGTTTAATATATCACACAAACCTAAATTGTTAAAAAGTCAAAGAAAAACACTATTTACATTGACGACTGTCTCTTCTAATATATAGATAATATGATAATCATAACACTACGTCAAAATTCACCTTGGGCCACGGAAAAAAACCGTGACCAAA
>JBCNJP010009947.1:0-25474 GCA_039602395.1 Deinandra increscens subsp. villosa | reverse complement strand
GGTTTTACCCGATCCATAGTCCGACCCAATTATCACCCAAAGTTTAATATGTGATGCGTGTTTTTATAAAAATGGGTTTAAGATTAGCTTTTCCGAAAATAGGCGTTTTTGTGGTTTTCATGAGTTTAATCATTCGGTGTATACAAGGATTACTCGATGAGCGAAGGTTATCCATGATCAAATTTCGGGTTTAGTGGTAATAGTTAATTGATAAGGAATTATTTAAGATGGTGATTATATCCAACACGTTTGTGTGCATATACGTTTAGTGAGCTTGTGGCATTGTGTGTGTGTGTGTGTGTTTAGGTTAGATCTTAATCGAGAAACGTAACGCAATCGATGAATAAGACAATAGGATAAAAGAAATAGACTTGGAGGATGGTATACCTTTAAGAGGATGATGGATAGTCGGATGAGCGAAATAAAGTGTGCAAGGGCTTGGACGGGCTTCATAAGGGCAGATACGAGAGTGGTTATAAGGAGTGATGAGCATGCATGGATCATGCTCGGCCTCATCTTGATCCTGGGGAGAGCCTTGATGGCGGGTGGTATGAAAGTGTAGCTCGTGGGGTCTTCGGAGGGGCGATACGATGGTTGCATGTTGTAAGGATGATTGGTGGGGCTTGTATGCATGATGGTTATGAGGTTGGTGATTGATGATTGTTTGCATGCATGAGTGGATAAGTGTGGACTGTGGTGAAAGGGTGATGGTGGTGTTAGTAGGGTGGCATTCGGTGGTAAGTAGGGTGGCAGTAGGGTGGTGAGATGGTGGTTCGAGGTGGCCGGTTGAGAAGACGAGAGAAAGATGGAGAGTATGAGAGTGTATGTTGCGAGCAAAGTGAGGGGAGAGGGGTGTGAGGCCGGCTTTTCTAGGTTTGAGCCGCTCAAGGTGGCTAATGAGAGCATGGGTCGTTGCATGTGCTTTGATTAGGTGAAGGAGATTTGGGAAAAGATTTGCAAGCAAGCTTTACCCATTGGTCCATTTGAATGCATAAAGGGTGATTGGTTGATATATTTACACTTTGACCCCTCGTGTTTGTTCTTGGTTAAGAATCGGCTCAAGGGTTCCTAAAGTGGACGGGTTTGGCTCGGATTCGGATGGGCTCAAGTGGATATTAGATACCCGATCGATCAACTTAATCCTATATGGCCACTATGGCCCAACCGATTACCTTAATTTTTCGGCTTGGTTATCACTACTACGGCCCAACCGTTTTAACCTATTGGGCTTGGTTGATCGCCCATAGCTGCGACCCAAATCGGCTAGCCCAACCTGCCGGTCATTAGCCCTTGGCCCAAGTAGTTATGTGGATGGCCCAATTAATTATACATATTGGGCTTTTATGTCTAGTCCATGCCTAATGAGCTTACTAGGTGTTTATTGAGCTTACTAGGATCTAAATGGGCTTGAACATAGTGTATCGTTGTGATAGTCGGACTTTACGAGATCAGTATAACAATAGAAATTGGTATTGGAAATTGGAATTGAAAGTGGTTGAGATACTAGGCGGGTTATCATATATTTATAATTAATTGTTGTGCAAAGGTGATCATGCACCAAGTATTATTTATGCTGTTACCAATAATGGTTCTTTTGTTCATGTAATCATGTCGTGTAACTGTGCGAATAATTTACCGTGAAATTTGTATAATATAATATAAGGTTTTGTTAGTGTGCGTGTTACAATGTAGGTTTATATGATGTTTACAAGGAACATTTGGTGCTAATAAAGTTTACACAAAATATTGAAGGCATGTGGTTTAACAAATAAACCGGTTCTAACAATCATGTTAGATAACACATTGATTACATAAATCATTTAAGAAGTCATGTAAAAAATAAACCGGTTCTAACAATCATGTTAGATAACACATTGATTACATAAATCATTTAAGAAGTCATGTCAAAGATGATTACATAAATCATGTTAGATGCCAATGTGGGAGTAGCCCACTTGGTAGAGGCTTTGTCCTCTTAGGTGGAGGTCCTGGGTTCAAGCCCAGGCAATGGTGTAATTTGGTGTGTAAATAATATACTTTGTTGTTCAAAAAAAAAACATAAATCATGTTAGATTAGGCATTGGTTTTCAAATAACACCGACACTTGTGTTGGAAATTAACGATTACATAAATAATTTAAAAGTTTTGGTTTTAAAAATTAAAACCGGTTTCTAACACTTATGTTAAAATTAATGATGACATAAATCAATTTAAATACAAGTTGGTTTAAAAACAAAAACTATTTTCTAACAATTATGTTAAACAAAAACTATTTTCTTACACGTAACACTTTGTAAGGGGTTTTGACGATGAGAGGAGATTTTAGATTGAAAGGTCACAAGTTCGATCCCTGAGCTCCCAAGTTTTACCACCCGGTCGCTTGCGGAGATGGATTTTCCCTGGAATGAGCTCGACTGGTGTAAATAGTCCTCGAGTTTTCCGGGGCATTCGTTAGCCGTTCAAAAAAAATGTTATAAATTAATGATTACATAAATCATTGTAATTAAATTTGGTTTTAATTCAAAATACGGTCTTTATAATAGAAAAAATGACTACATTAATCATTTAAATCCAATAGCTGAACGTACTAACCAAAGTTGAACGCGCACATTATATTATATATTCTACTATATATTGTAACACCCCAAAAATCTAAAGGTAATAAATATATATGTTTTTATATATTTTTATATGTGAGAATATGTGTCGTATATGTGTATATGTTATAAACATGTTAAAATGTTAAATAATGTGTAATTGAAGTTATAACGATAAACTATGAGTTTATCGGGTTAAAATAGTAATAAAATATATGTTTGCATGTTACATAAATGTTATACATGAGTTATATTAATGATACATGTATACACATGATGATATAGGTGAATGCGAAGTTGCGAATATATTTGATAGAAAGAAATATACGCGAAATTGAAATAATAGTTAGATAAATAATTAAGTTTATCTTATCGTTTTGCGCGTCCCGAGGCTTAGATGATTATAAGAAAAAGTATTAGGATATTTAGGAACCTTAGATGCATGTTTAATATTAGTTCGAGGGTTAAAGATGGCATTTGGGAAAGTTCTAAGCTTGTTTGAAAAGCAAAAGAGGAGCTCATGACAAGTGTCATTTTTTGGTTGATTTGGTGTCATATTCACTTGCCATGTGTCATGTTCACCACCCTTAGGTGTCAAAATTAATGCTTAGTCATCATGCCATGTGTAAGCATCAGGTTAGGAGTGTTTGGCTATAAATAGACCATGGATCCATCCATTTTTCCTTGCTAATTCACCTAAAACCTCTAAGAAACCTCAAGAACACCAAGAACACTCTAGCTTGCATTTTTGAGGATTCAAAGGGAGTTAGGAGCCCATCTTCTGGAATAGATCAACTTAAGGTATGTTTAACATAATCCTTCAATTAGTTTCATGATTCATAACACTTAGATATGCCTTTAAAGAATAATGCAAGATTAAGGTTCTTGAACATGTTTTGTTGAGATTGGGAGTTCTAGTGGGAATCATGGGTTAAAATTTGGTATGAAGCCTTAGAATAACATGTTTTAAGAAATCCTTAAGTTAATTTCATGTTTAAAGAAGGGTTGGTATGGTTTCACCATGTTGGTTTATCAAGAACAAGTAAACCAAAAACAAGAACATAAACATTAATGGGTGATATCTCATAGTAATCCCGCCTCCTGGTCGTGATAACGCCTATACGGTCGGTCATGATCATCACCAAACTAAAACACAAATATGGATGATATCTCATAGTAATCCCGCCTCCTGGTCGTGATAACGCTTATACGGTCGGTCATGAGAATCACTCATCAAGGGCATAAAGGCTTGGGCAAGGGTAATAATATTCAACAAAAGAACATAATTATATATATGTACTAAGTATATATAAGTTAAAACATAGGTTTTGATAAGGTATTGAATGTACCGAGTTACTCGGATATCTAGAAGTTGGTGCGGACTGGAAGGGTGGCGCCTGTACACTGGGGTTTCTGGCATAGTGGCGTTGTCGCATAAATCCCAACTGGGACATGGCATACGCTTCACTGGGCGATCCCGGAGTGAGCGTTTACTTATAGGAATGCACATCTTCATAAGTATCACTAAAAGAATCCCATAAGGGGCAAAACGGTTATTTAGACAAATGGATGTTAAACCAACAAGAGATTGGGTATAGGATAAAGGGGTTAGCCTTAATGACCGCTTGTAACCTCTAGGATGTCTTGCTAGGGACATCACGTTAAAGCAAGTTAGTTTCACGAAGGAATAAGGCAAGAAACTACTTCGCAACCTAAGGTGAGTTCTATGAGCCCTCTTTTAAATTCTTTAAATGCTTTAAACCGTTTTGGGCTGATATACATAACATTTTGTGAAAATACTCTCAATTGTTATAATTGCTTGTTATATGTATTGATTGTATGGTGATGATTAGAGGAAAGATAGATTGCCATTTTGATGTTTCTAGTAGAATAGATTAAGGATGGTAATCGAGAAAAGATTGGTGAGTAAGGGGCTTCTGAAACAAGAAGTTAAATAGTGTTGTCCCAATGGTGTCAAAACCAAACGTCAAAGCTAAGCGGCGTCAAAGCCAGAAAGCGTCAAAGCTAAGCGGCATCAAAGCCAGATAGCGTCAAAGCTAAACGGCGTCAAAGCCAGAAAGCGTCAAAGCTATATAGTTTCAAAACTAAAGGGACCATTGCTACACGATGTGTTCATAAGGCAAATAGAATACTATTTCCCTAAAAAAGCACTTAACATTAGGATACGTTCTTAGTGTGAGACAAGGATGACAAAGCAACAGAAGGTTAGTCTATTCACGAGGTCAGGGTATGTGAATATATGTGCTATGTGTTGTGTGTTTAATTGTCTAATTGCAGAAATGTGTTTGACAGACCTAAGTGCCTTCGAAAGGTAAAGTTTTCGAAAAGCGTAGAACTCACCAGCGTAAGCTGACTTGTTAAGTTATGTATGTCAGATGAGGCTGGACCTTCGGATCGAAAAGGGAAGGCTGAGATGTGAGCAGGAACTAGGGGGCGTACATTATCAAGACAATGTCAGGCTATCAAGAGAAGACATTTTCGAAGACTGGCATGGAGATATTTATTTCTCTTTTGTATTTGTCTCTCTTGCTATGTATTGCTTGGCATATGAATAAAAGTTTTTATTTCCGCTGCTTTAGTTATCTCTGTTGTACCTTGTGTTCATGAGTAAATCCGATGCGTGACCGCTCCTAGGGCCAAGTCTGGGAGTGGGCGTCACATATATACAAAACACAATTCATTGTACCAACAATAAAACATGATGTACAATCGCCCAATGCACACATTGTACCAATTTTTATGCATGTTATACAATTGAGGCTTGCACAATAAGAAATAGGCTAAGGTACCATCTTTGTAACCATTTGTACAAATCTATATCCACATAGAGAGAAAAAGAAGCGGTTTGTGGTGGCCCACTTAGTCCTTTATTCCTCCTTTTAGTCCGCCTAAATCTTTGAATTATGTCAAAACAAGATTTTCTAGCAACGTATGAGCAGTTGAACAGGTGAACAAATGGATTTCCATCACCGTGTATCTTGCACCATACCTCATTCATCTCTCTCATCTATCTTCGCAGTCATCTATTATGCTTCTTATCTGGCTGCGGTTAGATTTCAACGCCTACAACCATGGATGGCGACCATCTATGAAGAAGGATGTCGTGATGGGCGGCGGGTGACGGCAACATGGGTATGTGCAATCGGCGGAAGGGACTGTCGGCTATGGAGTGAAAGGACGCCGACTATCTCGAGGCAGTGGTTGTGAGTTTAAGGTTTTCATATCTGGGATTTGTTTTCATTTGATATTCTAGGGCTCAAGAGTATGTGTCTCTTCGATTTGGGTCTGACCAGACTTTGTAACATGCTTTTGTTCCTTCTTTTTCTTATACCTACTTTTGCTCCTTTTTCTTATGTCTGGTGCATTTTTTATAGACTGGAGCTTCTCCGTTCAGCAGCCATGGAGGACACCTGTTGACCAGTCACAACACCAGTATGTTTGTTCAATTTTTAATTGATTTCATGTTTCGTGTTCTTTTCTGATGCAAAGTCCACCCGATGGTTTGGGAAATGGGATATGGGAATGGAAAATTAGCAACTGTGATATGGATCTTATTTACCATAATTTGTTCCTTTCAGCCGATTCTACATTTAGGTTAACTTTAATGGTAAACCTAAATCCCCAGTCTTCCTACTTTATCCAAGTTATTGTATGACTGCCCTTTATTATTTGAGTCTTTGATTTTTATTGTTATTGGGAAGTTTAATCGTTCACTAATGTCTTGCTAGTTCATCAATTTGTTTTCTTTTTAGGGTCAGGTGCCATTGAGTTATGGTATTCAATTCAGTTTACCATATAGATAAATTGCCGATGAGAGTTGGAGCACTCATATCTTTTCCTATGGTTTTTGAAATACTCATGCTATTACATGTGACCCTTTTGCATTCTTCAGCTGATGTGTTGAGGTAACAATTCATTTTTTTTCTCTTTACTATTTTTCTAAGAAAGTTGTAGTTTATGCAGAGCTTATGATTTTAGCAATTATTAATGATTGATTTAAAGGTTTGTCTCTCTTACTTTGAAATTAAATCTGTAAATTTTTTTTAGATTTTTGTTTGGGTCTCATCCTCAAGTTGATAGCAAAAGAGCTTTATTAAGTTACCCTTCACTATTTAAATAAGTTTTCAGATTGTTGGTTGATTCATGACCTAATGTTGATAATGATAGCACTCTGTAAATGGTGTTCAGTTTATTAGCAAGTCTTGACACATGTGAAGAAATCTGAACAAATTTTATTGAAATTGTAGTTTGAATTAAATGGTTTGATTATTTAAGCATATTTGATGTACCACTGAGAAAACCATGCGGCTCCTATGAATTCAGCATTCCGAGACTTCTTATGTTTTACACGTAAGCTTTTATTGTACATTAGTTAGCATTAGCAAATTCTTATGATTTATAAAGTGTGTGTAACCACGTTCAGAAACAAAGGAATGACGTTTGGTTAGGGGTTTTTCTTTTTCATTTTTCTAACATAACAAATCATGACAATATCCTAGGAGTGGAGCAAGACACATTTTTTTATTTTACAAGACCATAAAGTAAAAGCATATAGCGTGGCCTTGGAGGTTCAGTTGCAACAATGTGGTAGTCCAATTTGCCAGCAGTGCTCTAAATGACTCTTGCTAAAAAGCATGTTCTAGCGCGATATGCCTCGTCTATAAATTTCCGGTCTAATACTTTGTTATAGGTTACCCAGTCATGCCTCTTTCTTGCTATGATGTAAGCAAACAAATTGAGCGTTACCTAAACCACTACTGCAAGTTTTTTTCTTGCTAAGGTTAGTTGTCAAACTACCATTCTCTTTTGTCCTTTAAAGATCAAGGTTACAAATTTATACCTATGCTATCTTGATTGTTATATCACGTACTGTCGCTTTTCTTTTTGATATTTGATAATAAAACATCAATATGGACAAGTATTATATTGTAGTAGGCCATGTAATTTTCTGACCACCTAGCTAAATATATTTTGATGCTTCTGACAGATATACAACATATGCTAACACTAAAATTTGCTTAAACTACTATTTTTCCTTAGTACGTTTTGAATTAATCTTAGTTAATGGTGATTGCATAAATAAGAATTGTGTGTGTTTATTTGTTGATTCTCAGCACTTGGCGCTTTTCGAAGAACACCCCTGCCTTCGGATGTTCTTTCTAACGCATCGGTTATGAGCCTCAAATATGATTGCCACCTAACTCCTTTTTGTGTTGTGTCTTTGGATGTATTGTAGTATGGTTATTTGTATTTCAGTTATTTATATTCGATGTTGATGCTATGAAACAAAATGCATTTCTTACCCTTTTAGTTTTATAAATTGTGTTAATTGTTTTATTCAGATTGTTTACTATCCATGGTTCATCATATTTTTTTAACATTGGTTATTGTTATATTAATTTTTTTGTTATTCGTTCTTTTGTAGACTCTACTGGTGTGTTGCTCAATTTCTATCAAAGTCTCCTCTTGAAAATTCTTTAGCTATAAAGGTGCAGATCTATTTTTGGGTGGAGGGGTGCTAATATTTGTGGGTGGATGCCTACCGTTAAGAATCTCGATTGTAGCATTAATGTTGATGGGTGTCCTACCTCAATTAGTTTTCATTGTAGGTTTTATTATTAGCTCTTAAGTTTCTTTGATAATAATGCTTCATTATACGCCGTAGGTGCTTTGTATGCTATGGGTCATTGAAAAAACATGCCATTTGAGGAGATCCTTCACAAGACGACTTTCACCAACCAGGGATTTTGTCTCATCGATCGGCTAACCAAGTTTCTCTAACCAAGTTTCTCAAAGGGTCTGGCTCCGTCGCGAAGCGCGGGTTGCCCAACTTGTATATATACAATTTAAATTCTAAAGAAATAGTAATCTTTAGGTTTCTTTAATTTTTGCCACAAGCTTTTGATAGTTTAATTTTAGCCACGATAGTTTAGGTTTTTTTCTTGGCCACAAACTTTTGGCATTTTAACTTTAGCCATCTAAACTTTAGTGTTTTAAACTTTGACTACAAAGTTTAGGGTTTTTAACTTTGATCATATTTTTTTATGGTTTATACTTTACCATGAAAGTTTTAGACTTTTACGTTTTATACCACTTAACTTTTATACTTTTGTCTTTTAGTAAACTTTTTTATAGTTTTATATTATGAACACGAAACTTTTAGACTTTTACGTTTATACCCCTTAACTTTTCTATTTTCGTTTTTAGTATATTTTCGACTTTGGCCATTAATTTTTTTTATAGTTTTATACTTTGACCATTAAACTTATAGATTTTATGTTTTATACCCCTTAACTTTTCTAGTTTTGTTTTTTAGTATAATTTTTATACTTTTACACTTTGACCATGAAATTTTTAGACTTTTACCTTTTATACCTCTTAACTTTCCTACTTTAGTGTTTCGGTATACTTTTAGAGTTTTTCAAGTTTGACCATTGTTAGAGCATATTCCTATGCTAACGTGTGTCTCGTGTATTGTATCTAATCTAGAGCATCTATGTGAGTGATATAGTCACTGGCCGTACCACATGCACCGCCGGACCAGATGGTCCGGGCGGACCAGATGGTCCGCAGGTGGTACGCTGGCATGTTACTAAGTGACTATAAATAGCTTGTTAGAGAGAGTGTTTAGGAGTTCTGTCATTAGCAACATCTTAACTGTGTGTAAACTGAGTGTGTATTCTCTCTAGCTTGTATTCTCTAAGTGAATCAATAAAGCAAAGCTTTATTTACTTCGTGTTCATTCTCTGATTACCGAATCATGCAGTAGTAAGATCGTATCGTGGTTTTACAACCATGACTTTTGTATAGTTATATACTTTAACCACGTTAAAACATTTTTTACTTAAACTGACAGGTAAATGGGTGGTCCGCCGCAAAGCGCGTGTAAATCACCATCTTGTTTAGACTATAATGTTTACATAAAACATTTTAGTCATTGGTGACAAATGCTTACATAAATCATTTAAGACACCTAGAGGTTGAACTAATCGACATGTTAAACACATCAACCATTTTGTAAAAAATATTAGGAACTAGATTCATTAAATGTACTACACATATTTTTCCCAAAAAAAATATATATATATTTTTGAAATTGTAGCAACATTTTTTCAAATATTTTTCATAAAACTTTTCGTTAACTCAAAATCTAGAATATTTTCACGAAAGATCCTTTTTAAGTTTGTAGGGATTTGGGTCACCTTAAATTTAAATATTATTAAATATTTACAAAATAATCATAAGGATACTCTCGTTATGTTTGGGAAATAATGTAGCACAATACCGAATACAATAAACTATAGGAATTAAAAGAAAACATAATAAGCGTTACATAAACCAATACATGAAAGAGCAAAAGCTTCAAGTCTTGAATGTGTATACGCTTCTTTATCCATGAGGCTTGTAATTCAAGATCTTCTTTGTTTACGAGTCTCTAACCGTCAAGTCTCCACGTCACCGGATCTTATGTTCTTGACTCTTCGTGTTCCAACTCTGCTTAATACAACGAACAAACTAAAGGGTTAACGGTGGTTAAGGATCGGGTCAAAACCTGGGTCCTTAAAACAGATTTCGGGTCTCCACATGAGTACTCATTTGTCTTCTAGGGTACTACAACCGGAACACTAGTCGTGAACTGCCGGAGATGACTCGCACCCAAGGTTCCACCGAGTTAATGTGTATTATAACTTATAGAAGAGAATAGTCATGTTTATTTAGAGTATACTAAGCCTCTTTAAAAAATTACATGAAAAGAATAACTTTAGAGAATTTACTAAGTCTATTTAACGAATAGAATGAGCCGAGGGTTTAGAGAGTGTACTCACTCTCTCTAGAGGAAGAGAATTGTTTTGTGTATATACAACCAATGATGACCTTGATATTTATAGGCATGGGCGAAGCTTTGAAGGGACCGAAGGGGGTGACCGCCCCCATGGTTTTTTCGGCCAGAAGCACTGATATTCATGATTTTATGTAAAAAAATTATATGTATTGAGTATCGGCCCCTCGAATGTATTGAGTATCGCCCCCTCGGGATTTTATTTCAAGCTTCGCCAATGTTTATAGGTGAGGTTGGGTTAAAACATCTTTTGACCATAAATTAAGAGACAAAACATCAATTCAACCACATAATTTTGAGTTGAAACATATTCAAAATAATTTATGACATGAATAAAAAAGACCAAAGACCAAGACTTCAACATAAATTTGAGTTGAAACATCTATTCAACTCATAACACTTAGTTTTTCATTCATTTACTTACTTTATTAAAATAAAAAATTTAATAAAAATTTCCAACAATAAGTTAATTAGCTTATATAAGATAGGCGAACTTTATTTCAAATAAAATTGAAAAGTTAACCTAGTAGATATTTTATATATATAAAAAAATATACAATCAAGAAAAACTCTATAAAAAATTAAAGATGGGTACACTCACGTGGTATCATGAAAAAATGTTTGAAAAGTATTTTTGTTATCAAGATGTTCTGTCAGCAGCGTTAGAACATTGGAAAAGGTGACTATATATGTCAATACCGCACATGTTAGGTTGTTTTTTCGGAATAAAAAAGAAACATTAAATGATATATTTTGAAAGAAGGAAAATTGGATTTTAATAATACGAATTATCACTCATTGGCCGATAATAATACGAATTATCATGTTGGCATACAATAATACCAATTAACCAATCATGTCTCTAGAATGATACACCGTCTGTTTCTGCTTAACGGTGTTAATCACTTGCACACGTGGAACCTTACGTGGCCTTGTAGTTTGCTGACGTGGCTTGATTTGGAGGGTTCCACGTGTGCAAGTGATTAACACCGTTAAGCAAAAACAGACGGTGTATCATTCTAGAGACAGGATTGGTTAATTGGTATTATTGTATACCAACATGATAATTCGTATTATTTTGGCCAGTGAGTGATAATTCGTATTATTAAAATCCAATATTCCTTCAAAGAAATGAAAAGTTAAAGAGAAGAAAAAAATGAACTTAAAAGATCCTGTAACCAAAAAATAAGACTATATAATTAATATAACGATCACCTACCTTAGATATGAGATTTGCAATATCATTTCAATTTTAAATATCATTTAAAAACTTAGATATTTTATATATAAAAAGTTTAATATTCACTAAATATAAACTAATATTTATATATCTTTTATTTGCCTCATTTAATTTTATAAAAATAGGTACCTGATTGGTACATTAAAGGAAAGTTGAGTGACTTTAGTGGGACAAAAAAGTTTGACCGACTTTGATGAACCAGCTGAGAAACTTGATTACTATTCTGCAAAGTTACCCCATAAAACAAAGAAAAATATAACGGATATATAATTGGGTAAACGAGTATATATTATCAGGACGGTAAACGGTTATATCATCAAATCACATACCCGTTCCATACCCATGAAAAATTTAAAAATAATCCCATACCTGGTCCCATACCCGTCTCATGTATGTCGGGTTTCGGGTTTTCCCATCGGATTTGGGTTTAATTGCCATCCCTATCCGGAGGTCCGATTTCCTTATAACAATTCTAATATTGTATTGATAATAACTGTTTACAGATGTGCATGAACAACTGAACCAACATAAAATACATGAAATAGTGAATAGAATATACTGAGCCTAAGGAATCAATGACAACCGTTGATTCCTTTAATACGATCTAATCTATCTACTACAAGATACAAAAATACAACGGATACTGATGTATTACACAATACGTTTATCTTCTGAAACAATTATACGGTGTTATGGTTGTCTGGTTGTTAGTGACGCATGAACACTCCAATCGTATCCCTATTAGAGATAAAGTTGTGTTGTCTACAACCGTATGAAGTGCTCCATAGTAACTGAGATTAGCTCAGTATAAACTCAGTTTATACGGAAGCTTGAGTTCTTCCGTAGGAATTCCTTAATAATAGCATCTCGATCACTAGCAACTAAGGTTTCTTTCATAAGAACCCTGAGTCTTCAGTTGAACTTTATAACAAAGGAGAGTCAAATATTCGAAGTGTATCTTTTTTTTATTAATTGTTTACATCTTTATAACCATTTAGTCAAATATTCGAAGTGTATCTTTGGTGATGTTTATTTTTTCTAAAAACCTCTTCTTGACATCTTATGTGTGCGTTGCGCAGATCACGTGCAAAAATTAGCTTTTACAGAGTGTTTGTTTTCTCACAAACATTTCATTAAAAAAAAGTCTGTGCGTCCTCTTCTTCAAACAGATGTGGGTTTATGTCTTCCTACCTCTTCTTATCATGGAGCATATAGGTCAGTAAAGTAGATATGAGTAGGCAAATTGATAATTATACAAGCATGCATTTGTTAAAACATCAGAATACTTGTTGAAGCTATTTTTCTTTTCTTTGGTTGCGCACTAGTAGTTGAATATGCACTAGCTAATTTTTATATAGTGCTTGTTTTCTTGTTTATTAATTATTAGAAATGGGAGAGAAACAACAATGGTCAAATATATACAATTTCTTAACATGTACCTCAAACAAACACTTTTACCTTAACGAACGAGGAATGTGAAGAATTTAAGAAGGTATGTTCATATATACAATTTCTTAACATCTACATTTAAAAAAAATTATCATACCATTTTTTTTAACTTAGGGGCATCTAAAGGCTGCATCATTGAAAACAGTTCCATTGCCTTTTCCCGAACTTTGTGCTCAATTGTTTATTGGTAATACTGCAACTAGGAATTGCAAGTGGACCCCAACCCAAACATCAGGAGTTTGGATCATCTTCTTGTCTTCGTGTCCAACCACTTTTGCTTACGGGCACCGTTATTCAAGACACTGAAGATGATGCCGACACTTTTCATGAGACCTCGAAGCTTATTCCCGATCCTACTTTCGAGCCTACTCCTAATCCTACTCCCGAGCCTATCCCTGAGCCTCCAAACAAGGGGGCAAAAACCTCAAAATCATCATCTATCAATACGGATGATTTGGCACTTGATATGCAAAAGGCTATACGGTATTTGATTAAAGGCAAAGAAGGGCCAACAGTTCTTGAATGTTCTGAGAAGTTAAAGTTGGTTGGGTTACAGCCGGTAGATCTTCTATTCTAAGCTACTTTTCATATTTTCGGAGTGTCCTCAGACATGCGAGAGGCACATATGACATTACTAGATATTCCTGACGTATTAAGAGGATGGATCGCGATGACGGCTAAAAGTTTAGGACTAATAAAGTAGTGAGGAACATGGTTTGAAACATTATCTGCTTTTGGTTGGCTATGTTGAAACATTATCTGGTTTGAATGGTTTTTTGGCTATGTTGAAACATTATCTGCTACATATGTCTCGTGAATCCTTTGTCCGACTACGCATGTGCACATTTTAGAATAAAAATTCTATAAAGGATAGTAAACATGTATCGGTGGAGGAAAAGATGGCTATGTTTTTATGGTAATCGGTCATAATCAACATTACATGGCTATCAAGTGTAGATTTCAACACTCAAAGAAAACAATTCATAATTTTTTATGAAGTTTTGGATAAAATGATGTTTTTTTGCAAAAGATATGATAGTACCAACTTCTTTTAATCTGAATCCAAACATTCGAGACATAACAAGAGGTTACGACGGGTTTTTAAGGCGCGGTTGGTGCACTAGATGGAACTTTGATACATGCTATTGTCCCTGCTAGGCAACAAGATTTATATAGAGGAAGAGGAAATGGAGATTGTTATCAAAATGTATTATCAATTTGTCACTTCAACATGATTTTGACGTTCATCGTGGCCGACTGGGAAATGGTAGCACATGATTCTAGAATATTATCAGAGGCATTATCAGATCCACATGCACCATTCCCGTTTCCACCACCAGGTATGTTTTATGGTTTTTTAAATACTTCTATGTTAGTTTAAGATAATAATTTATCGTCTATATATTTACAGAGAAATTTTATCTTTGCGATGTCGCGTATGCACACACACGAGGATCTATGGCTCCATATGGTAATGTGAGGTATTGGCTTGGAGATTTTCTTCGGAGACGTGCATTGACCAATAAAGAAAAATTTAACCATGCACATGCAAAACTTCGCAACGTCATTAAACGTGCTTTTGGTGTCTTAAAAGCACGATTCCCTATATTGAAGAGGATGACACCATTTTCGTTTGTTATACAAAGGAACATTACCATTGCATGTTACGCGCTACATAATTTTATAAGGAAAGAGGGTATGAGCGATGAGTTCTTTACACAATACGATCAACCCAATGTGTCGTTACGAAATAGTCATGTGAACGCCGATGTTGATGAAGACGAGGTTGAAGCACATGGTACTGCATCGGATCATGAATATATGACTCATTTACGAGATGAAATTGCCGGGCATTTAATGTTAACTATGAAATGAATGATTTTAAAAAAATGATATGGAGGTTTTATGAATATTATTTCAATGTTGTATAACTATTATTTAAATTTCAATCTTGAAAAACTCTTTTAAGTTTAAATAAATCAATTTATTTAAATTTCAGTTTATTTTAGCAGTCTCTAGAGTAAAAAAAAAACAAAGTCTTTTTCTTACTGACTGCAGAGATTTGGTCTACATCTTCTGCTGCAGATGTCCGCAGATATGGTCCGCAGACTGCAGACATTTTTCCTTGAAAAAAAACAAACTGCATCTTTTTGTCCTTAGACGATAGTCTGTGTCTTGCCAATACTATACTTATTACGTATATAGCGGATACACTTGCCCGTACGTATTGTAGTAAGTAAAAGTAAGTTACCATTTTTATAAATTTTTTTAGCTTAAAGTGTGCAAAAAACCCATCTTTATATACTCATTCGTGCACGTCAAATGAGTATGTGAGTTATCACATGATGACATTACCGGCTTTATCTGTGGTTACCACTTGAGGTCAGATTCAAACGCTTGTAGGTTAGGATGGTGATATTTCACTAGTTAATTATTTGGATGGAAAAACATATTTTCTCATGGTTCTAATTTGTTAGAACTTACATAAACACAACTTCATAATTCTGTAGCAAGTGTTCTGCTCATATTTAAAATGAAAATTAAATTATTCACTTTAAGGGATTTATCAAGGGTTCTTAAGTTTACACAGGGGAAAGTCAAATTATCCACTCAAACATTTTTAACTATGGATTTTTCTTTTCTTGTTTTATTCATCAAACTCGCATTTTGACAAGACCCCAAACACATCTATTTATACCAGAATCTTATTGAAAACAAAAAATACTTATTTATACCAGAATCTTATTGAAAACAAAAAATACCTATCTAGCTAGACTCAATCTCTTAAACTATGAACCTACAATCAAACCTAATCCAATAAAATTCAAAGTAAACAATAAATAAATACTAATAACTATCTCCTCTCTTTCACATACTAACAAATTAGGATTAACTCCAACACTCTTAGAATTCCAAATCACTTGTGGGTATTGTTTGTTGGTCATTAGGTGATGGGTACATGTTAATGGTCAAAAGGGCAAGAATCTTGATCCATAGGATGTGGACTTTGGATTAGGGGACAAGGGGTTCCTAAAGAAAGAACAAAGAAAGGATTAGAAGAGATAGGATCAAGTATTTGTTCCATCAAAGGGGGTAGTTATGAGCCCACAAATGGGTTTTTAGACAAAATGACACAACTCTAATTAGCCTTAATCATAAGACCAAAATGATGCAGATAAGTTTCTGCTTCAGGACAAGACAAGGCCACATGACCAGCAAGAGAGAGACTGGTTTCTTACATTGAAATCTTTATAAGATGACAAGATGGTCCTTTCTACTTTTATCCTCTATCATTCAACACAAAATTTACCCATTTAACACACATTTATTTATTTATTTATTATAATAAAACAAGCAAGAAACAAATCAAATCTTTAAGGAACAAAGTATGTGGCTATGATGAATATGTCTTGCTAACCCTACAAACAATCCGGCATATGTTTAGCAAACATATAGAAACTGTCGAGAACAAGATGTTTTAAGAGCATAATTATATTATGCTAGTATATAAAATTATATTAAAACCAACAAAGAAACTTACAACTCGAAAAGGGAAACACACGCGACGTCAAGTCGTCATGCAGGGAAGGCGGCAACAAGCTGCGCCGCCAACCCTTTTTAAATTGAAAAACCTAGACGCAGGGCCGGTCCTAGAATTTAGGGTCCTGTTCAATCTAAAAAAATTGGCCCCATTCGAAAATAAAATTATAAATAGAAAATGTTCTTAAATAAGGCAAAAAATAAGTTATGACGATAAACATAAGAAAATTATGGTTTTAAAATGTAATTCAAAGTGGTTACCGACAAATCTTGCAGATCCCTCCTAGCATCTTTATAGCAAATTGATTGATCAAGTCTTCATAGTTTATAATATATATAAAATCTTCTAGAAAATATGGGCCCCGAAAATGATGGGTCCTGTTCCGTCGCACCTCTCGCACATGCTCAGGGCCCCCACTGCCTAGACGTATAAAAACAACGTTCTTCATTCTGAGGTTGCAACATTCCCGTGCATGACTTTTTGGATCCAATTTAGCGTGGTTACCGCCTCCGATTCAAGATAACCGAAAGTATCAAATGCGAAGAGAACAAACACATGTTGATTTTCGATGTACGTTTTCTCGTGTTTGTTCACGAGCGTGGATAGTGTTTGGTAGCTCAAACCCACCATTTGAGTCTATTCCGAGAAAACTTCACTGTTCGAAAACCCACTATAGCAAGCCATGCATCCAACTAAACCCTATCACCACATATAACTCTTCGGATAAACCCTCGTAGTCATGAACATCACATATAACTCTTCGGTGGTCTTATAATACTTTGTATTTCCTTTAATCTCTTTGTACTCTTTTCTAGCTTCTCGGTAGCTTTTTAATAAATTTTACCGTTCAAACAAAATATAACTAAATAGGCACGTGTTCTTTCTTTTTAGAATATATTAGACTTTCAGAATAAACAAATATGTAAGAGGTCCTCGACTTCTGCAGAATAATCAAAACCGAGGTACTCCATATCAAGTTTGTCGTTCAAAAAAGATGTACTAAATGTCATGAAATAAATATATTATATATATTATAAAAATCACACCTAGAAAACATAATGGCCACAATTGCTACCGTCTTCAAGAGATCATGATAGTTAAAGACTTAAGGTAACTCCTACGACTAAAAGACTTAGAAGTTTAAATACTATCATAATAGTTAAAGTAACTCCTACGACTAAAAGACTTACAAGTTTAAATCCTATTTGCAGTCGTTTACGTAACATTTGTTGTTAAAATGGACGAACCGATCATTCATATTCCATCAGATCTGTCATGAGAGTGTTATATTGTTCTCTAGAATGCATGAACGTCGAATTTTCCAGACGTTCTTCCATAGTTGTTTGTTGGATTTGCTGAACATGTTCGGGATGATGATCCAGACAAATCGCCAAGCTTTTGCCTTCCCTAACCATATTATCCAAGATGATAATAGCACTCATGCAATCTTTTATTTTATCATTGTCCATAATCGACAATAATTTTTCACAACATGCCAAATTATTTCTTAAGAACACTGAAGCAACATTCGATGTCCTTTCTTGAAGACTCTTGGACCTTTATGAAGTATTTTCTTTTTCATTAATGGGGTCTCTAAAGGTCTTGACGATAAACGAATACTCCGGATATATACCATCACCCAAAACATATTCATGTGGGTGGTAGTTTCCATTTGCATAAAATGAACCCACGGGTGCCATCGCCGATATGAAATCCTCAATGACATCCGACCACTTTAAAATATTGATGTCATTGTTGGATCCGGCTACACCAAAGTAAGAATGCCAAACCCAAAGGTCATTTGAAACACGGACTGAAGAATGGTATCGGCCCCTTTTGGTCACCCGTGTGTGTTAACCCCGCCAAACGGTTGGACAATTATCAAAATGACAATGCACACAATCTATGCCACCAATTATGTCGGGTATACCATGTACTTCCATATGCCGCTCATATATAAGTTGCAGATCATTCAACTTCGGCTTTCTTAAATAGCGTGGCCTGTATAGCTCAAGTATTCCTTTAATATATATATTTATATATATATATATATATATATATATATATATATATATATATATATATATATATATATATATAAGTATAAATAAAAACATAAAACGTTATTAAATTAATGAAATAATTATGAAAAGAAATTATGCCTCTAGTGAAATGTTTCAAAGTCTCTATCGTCGTCTTCTTCGCCATTTTTAAGTACTCGTCGTAAATGTCGGTTGTGGTACCATATGCCAACAAAATAATCCCTCATCAACCGCTCGTTTTTTCGCAGCACGGTCGCGTTCAATTAGTGTTCTTCTGAGGCTTGGTCGTGGAGGAGGATTCGAAGATTCTTCTAGATATTTATTTGTGGACGTAATCACCTCGTCATCTTCTTCATCGTCGAAACTGTAAAGGTTTGATGAGAAGGAAGGGGATGACATATTTTTTAAATACTGTGGAGGAGAATGGTTATATTTTATTGAAGTTAGAGAGAAATTGAAATTTTGATTGGTGAAAAATTGAGTTTAAAGATGTACATATAGAAAATGAAAAAATAATAATTTTTTTTATTAAAAACTAGCCATTCAACGGATCATTTCCTTGGCATCAACAAATTTCACGACGCTATATACATAACGCAACAACGGATTTATTCCCTCATAGCGTCCCGGAGGCTGTTAGGGTGCTATGAGGGGTGTTATCGGGCAAGAAACGCCCACTACACATAGCATTTGGGTATTAATGATGATATCTCTAATGACTACTTCACATATCAGATATTTACCCGCCCCTGGGATTTATCCCAGTGGTATATCGCCGATGGTATGTGACTCATTGACAAAAGGTCATGGGTTTGAGCCTTGAGGCACTCAGTTTTACCACCATTTGGCGTGGGTTTTTCTTCGGGGATGGTATAACACGAATAGTCTCGGTTACTCCACTATCAGCGTTTCACGGGTATCGTAAGTAACATATTTACCAGATATAACCTCAAGTAACTGGATTTGATGTTTGTTGTTAAAAAAAATATATTTACCCAACATTTTGATGAATATTGAATAGTAATTAGAACCTTTAGCCAAGGTTATAAAATTTCTGGTTGCCCAAATTTTTGCCTTTGATACGGAGTTCAATTTGCTAATAAGGTTAAAATGTACCATATGCATGCCCGTTACAAGGCAGATGTTTGTCAGTCCAGAATATTCAAAATCAACGTTGGTAATTTAACGCATCACAATATGACATCAGGGGACCATTTACATCACCGAAGAAAGAGGCCGCCAGTGACTAAGATTAGAAAACGCGGGAGAAATATATGTTTCAATCAGAAATGACTTGCTCCCTCTCTCGGCCTGAAGCTCTTTGCACCTAGCGATCCTGATACTCACACTGTATTCGCCATTGTTGTGGCTTGATTCTACGGTGTAGTTCGAGTATTGTTAGCGGCTATTGGGCTTCCTGTCGGTGAGTTTTCTCCGGCCTCTGTTTCCGGCTGTCTCTCCGTTTTCCTCCTGCTGTGTATCGATCCTGTGTTCTCTCCTGTGAGTTCGAAACGAGCATCGATAGCGGCTTGGAGGGTCGGTGTTGGCGTGCTACGGGTTTAATATTCATGGCTGGTGGGAGTGCTAGGTATGGTGGGGTTGGGAGAGCAAGCGTTTTTGGTGGTAACAGACTTAAGGGGAAGGAGTTTGGTGGGGGTTCGGGGGATGTTCGTAGGAATAGGTGGAGGGGGGCAGATCTAACTTCCTTCTTCGTTTCCAATCTGCCTTCTGACATCTCTTCTGATGTTCTTTGGAAAGAATTCGGAAAGTATGGTGCCGTGGCTGATGTTTTCCTTCCCAACAGGGTGGATAAGGCGGGTTCTCCTTTTGGTTTCGTCAAGTTCTCTAATGTCGAAGATAAGTTTGCTCTAGAAGGAAAGCTTAATAATATTAAAATGGGCTTCTTGAAGGTGGCTGTTAACCTTGAAAGATTCGATAGAAGCGGGGCTCCGGTGAACAGGAGAGTTGTGCACCATGCTGTTCCTGGCGGTGCGGGACGGGCTGGGGCGAAGCATTCCTCTTTCGTTAACGGTGGGAGATCGTTTGCTAGTGTGATTGGCTCTGGCTCTGGTGTGGCTCCTCAGGAAATAGTGGTTCCGATCAATCTTACCCAGTCAAGGACTATTGATAGTTGGAATGGGTGTGCTCTGATTGGCAGAGCCAAGGATTTGAAGAGACTGTGTTCGTTAATGGACTGGATGGTGGATTTGCCGATGTCCGGTTGGAAACTCAGATATCTGGGCGGCCTGCAAGTGCTCATCACCTTTGCATGCAATGATGATGCAAAGGACATCCTGGAGGTCAAAGCCCTTTGGGAACCTTGGTTTTCTAAACTTGCAATTTGGAGGGGACAATCGTTCATGTTCGAAAGGATTGCGTGGATTAAAATCTCTGGTGTTCCACCTGAACTTTGGGAACAAGAGGTTTTCGATAAGATTGGAGGCACGATTGGGGTTGTTTGTCATCGGTCGGAGGCAAGTTTGGAGGACGGAGATCTCTCTGGAGACATTTTAGGGGTGATTGTTGATTCCGTTTCCCAGATCTCTGCCGTCCGTACGATTTCGTGGGGAGGTAAGAAATTCAGATGTGGGATTCAAGAGGTTCATCAGGATTGGAGGCCGGACTTTTTAGACTCAAGTCCAGCCGATCGATCTCCGGTTGCTTCGCCGGCTGACTCGCCGGTCTGTTCCCCGGCAGCTTCGGTTGAGGATTCAGACGTTTCAGCTTCTTCGCATGGGGAGGTGGAGTATGGGAAAGTGGTGGACGTTGGGTTGCATGGAGTCAACGAGGAGCTCGAGGAGGGCGTGTTCCCCAGGTCTCCTTTGGCGGCTGAGGATCTTATGATGGAGAGAGATGATTCTGATGGTGGGACCCCTTTGGAGGTGGAAGAAAAAGTGATCTCCTGTCCGGTTGTCACGGAGTGTGTTAATGGACCACGTTTGGAGAAAAGAGCTAGGCCCAATTCCTTAAGCCCATCGGTGCTGGCGGATTTGGATATGGGCTTCAAGGCATTTCGGGGCACTAATATTTGTGGTGTTTGGAGGCCTTATAAGCAAAGACCACCGGGGGATCCCTCTGTTGGAGAGAGTGTCGGCAATGTTTCTCCTTCTTCTAGTATCGTGCCGGATACCTCTCTCTCTGAAAATTCTGGGGAAAACGGGGACGAATCGGAGGAGGTGGATAACACTATTTCGGTCGGTGCTAGGGTGGGGGTTGATCTGGCTAACTTCGTTCATCAGGTGGAAGAAATCGTGGGGGAAAAACATAGGAGTTAATGGACTTGCTTTCATGCAATTCTTGGGGGATAAGGGATCGGAATAAAATGAGTTGGATCAGGCAGCTTAAGGTGGAGAATCGGACTAATTTCATCTGTCTTCAAGAAACAAAGGTGGAGGATTTGGAATCCTTTCAGGTCAGGAATCTTTGGGACAATTCGGCGTTCCTTTTCCAAGGGGTCGAGTCTCAGGGGCGTTCTGGAGGGCTTTTGAGCATCTGGAACCCGTCCGTTTTTCGTTTGGAGAAGGTGATCAAAAATCCTAATTTTCTCTTCACTGGGGGCTCCTTACCGGGAGACCATGGAAGACTTAATATTATTAATGTGTATGCCCCCCAAGGTACTAGGGCTAGAAAGCTTTTGTGGGATAAGTTGATTGACCTTATGGATAATGAAAATGGGTTATGGATGGTGGTGGGGGATTTTAATGATGTAAGGTGTCCGGAGGATCGGTTGCATTCTTCCTTTAATCAATCTAGTGCTGATGCTTTCAACAGATTCATCTCTCATGCGGGTCTGTGCGAATATCAGATGGGAGGTTCCAAGTTTACCTATTCTTATGGAAACGGTAAGAATTTTAGTAAGCTTGACAGGGTCCTGGTTTGCGCTGATTATTTTCACAAGTGGCCTGGAGCAAGGTTAACTGCGTTACCTCGGCTTTGGTCGGACCATTGTCCGCTTATTCTCAAATCCAATCTTTTGGATTTCGGGCCGACTCCATTTAAATTTTTCTCTTCATGGCTTAAGGATGTTGAACTTGTTAGCAAGATCAAATTGGAACTATGCAAAAGGAATGAGGGGTCTTATCCTCCTGATGTTCATCTTCGAAATAAATTAAGAAGGGTTAAGGAGGTTTCTAAAGAATGGGCTTGCAGGAGGAAGGAGTCTGTTAACAAAGAAAGGGATGATTTGGTAGATTTTTGTCATCAGATGGATCGTGATAGTGAGCAAAGGGTTATTGACGGGATTGAGCTGGAGGATTGGGTTAACAAAAAAGGAAAGCTATCGGATATTGAGAAGAAACGGATCGATGATCTTCGTCAAAAAGCTAGGATCAAGTGGGCTATGGAAGGGGATGATAACACGGCCTTCTTTCATGGCATTATTAATTCTAACCGTGCCAATGGTAGGATTAATGGTTTGCGAATTAGAAACCATTGGGTGGAGGATCCGGATAGGATAAAACATGAAACTTGGAGGTATTTTAAGGAGCTGTTTTCGGACTCCAGGAAGGATAAACCTTCGCTGGACTGTGGTGGTATTTCTTCCATCTCTTCGGAGCAAGGGGAGTGGCTGGTTCGTCCGTTTTCCATGGAGGAGATTAAGTCTGCTGTTTGGGACTGCGATGGAGACAAAGCCCCTGGGCCTGATGGGTTTAATCTCAACTTTCTGAAGTTCTTTTGGGATGATATTGGTGATGATTTTTTGCAAATTCTCAATCGTTTTCATGATATAGGCAGAATCTCTCCTGGGTGTGGTGCCTCGTTCCTTCACCTCATTCCCAAATCTTCGGATGCTCAATCTTTGGGGGAGTATCGTCCGATCAGCCTACTCGGTTGCATCTCGAAGGTGGTCTCTAAAGTTTTGGCTTGTAGGCTCAAACCGGTGCTTCCTAGTATTATTTCGGAGACTCAGCTTGCCTTTGTGGAAGGTAGGCACATTGTGGATGGTCCTTTGATCCTAAATGAAACTGTGGCATGGCTAAAACACTCTAAAAGGAAGGGCTTGTTGTTCAAGATCGATTTTAGGAAGGCTTTTGATTCTCTGGACTGGGGCTTTATAGATTCTGTGTTACATCATATGGGGTTTCCGGTTAAATGGAGATCCTGGGTGTTCGGCATCCTCTCCTCGGCTAGGGCCTCGGTCCTAGTTAATGGTTCGCCAACTAGAGAATTTAATTGTTCTAGGGGTGTGAGGCAGGGCGACCCTCTGTCCCCGTATCTTTTTGTTATAGCGATGGAGGCATTGGATTGGATGGTGAATAAGGCTTGTCTTTCTGGGATTTATCATGGGATTTGTCTCCCTTCTAATGGTCCGGTCCTTTCCCATATTTTCTTTGCCGACGATGTTATCATGATGGGCGAGTGGAGCGAGTCTAATGCCCGGAATATTGTTCGTCTTCTTCGGGTCTTCTTTCTCGTCTCCGGGTTGGAAATCAATCTCAAGAAGTGCGCTATTATGGGTGTGAATGTGGACCCCCTTGAGGTTAAAAGCATGGCTGAAATTCTTAACTGTGCGGACGGGTCTATTCCGTTTGACTATCTTGGGATGGTGGTTGGGGCTAATATGAATCGTATTGCCTCTTGGAAATCTGTTGTGGACACTTTTGAAAGACGGCTCTCTAGGTGGAAAGCTAAGGTTCTCTCTTTTGGTGGGCGGCTTACATTGGTGAAAAGTGTTCTGGATTCTCTCCCAACCTACTTTTTCTCGGTATATAAAGCCCCCAAAGGGGTTATTAATCAATTGGAGAAAATTAGGTTTAGGTTCCTCTGGGGTGGAAATTGTGATGCTAATAAAATTCACTGGGTGAATAGAAACGAGGTGTGCAAACCAAAACGATATGGGGGGCTGGGGCTTGTGAAACTTGAAGACTTCAACCTTAGTCTCTTAGCTAAGTGGTTATGGAGATTGAAAGCTGAGGAAGGAAGCCTATGGGGCAGGGTGGTTTCTGCTGTCCATGTCGTTCGAAACCGGAGGGAGGACTTCCCTTGCAAGGTTTCGATCCCTGGTATATGGAAGAACATTGTCTCTGTCAAGAAGGAGCTTCGTAGCAAAAATGTGATTTGGGAGCAGTTCATGAAGTACGAAAATGGGGTTTGGAGATGGATCAGTGAGGAGGGTTTTCCCTTCTCCTCTGCCGAGGTGAGAAGGATTATTTTCAAGAATGAAGGGGGTGATAGGGTGCTGTCCAAGTTCATATGGAGCAAACTTGTCCCGGCCAAAATCAATGCCTTCATGTGGAGACTCGTTCGTAACAGGATTGCTACCATTTCGGAGCTGCAGCGAAGGGGGTTAAATGGTCTGACTAATCTGTGCAGGTTGTGTAACGAGGGGGAGGATTCGGCGGCGCATATCTTCACAGGTTGCTCCTGTTCTTCTCTTGTTTGGCAGTGGGTTTGGGGTTGGGTGGCGATCCCTCCTCTCCTGTTGTTCTCGCTTGAGGATTTGGTGGACCTGCACAAGGATCGGCTGGTGGATATTCCTAAAAGAGAGATCTTCCTCGCCATTGAGTACATTACGTGTTGGAGTTTATGGCTCGCTAGAAACGACGCCATTTTTCAAAACAGGGCGCCTTGTATTAGCAAGATTATTTGTAATATTAGAAGTTGGAGTAGTCTTTGGTGTGATAATAGGTGTAGGAAAGTGATAGATTGGAGAAACTTTATTATGGTGTAATCGTTTTGGGGTCGGGCTAGCTTCTTGCTAGTCCCGTTTTCCCTCGTTTTATTGGAGTTTTTGCTGTTCAAAAA